>CM064547.1:38306549-38412713 GCA_032716605.1 Paralithodes platypus
TTAAGGAGTGCGTGCGGAGTTACATGGAGGGATAGACAGACTAATGAGGAAGTAAGAAGGAGGTGTGGTGTGGAGGTAGATGTGCTGGAAAGTGTGAAAAGGAACAACTTGAGATGGTTCGGCCATATGGAACGTATGGAAAGCGAGAGAATGACTAAGAGGGTGTACGAGAGCGAGGTGGAGGGACAGAGGGGAGAGGTAGACCGAATATGAGGTGGAAGGATGGAGTGAGGAACTACATGAACGAAGGCGGTGCTGGTTGGGGGGAGGGGCGTCGACTGACTGGGGACAGAGGTGCATGGGGCGGTTCGTTCGTGGCCACCCCTTCGGGGATCACGGCGTCAGGCAATAGATAGATAGATAGATAGAAAATAGGTTAAGTAGGTTACTATAAGTAGAAATTATGTGCTTAAGGAAATTGACAGACTGAAACCTCATAAATCGCCTGGTCCTGATGAGGTATATGCTAGAGTATTAAAAGAATGCAGAGATGAGTTAAGTTACCCATTAACATTTCTATTTCACAAGTCATTAGAAACAGGTATAGTTCCAGAAGCTTGGAAGCTTAAGCAAATGTAGTTCCGATCTTCAAAAAAGGTGATAAATCAATAGCAACCAATTACCGTCCCATTAGTCTCACTTCAATCATAGGAAAGCTACTAGAGTCAATTATTGCTAGGAAAATGAGAAACCACTTAGAAACATTTAACTTAATCAATTCTTCTCAGCATGGATTCACTTAGGGACGGTCTTGCCTTACAAATTTGCTTAGTTTTTTCTCAGAGGTATATGAAGCGGTAGATAATGACAAGTCATATGATATTATATATTTAGATTTCAGTAGAGCTTTCGACAGAGTCCCTCATGAGAGATTGATGAGAAAGGTTGAGGCACATGGAATAGGTGGGGCGTTGTTAGGATGGATTAGGTCATGGCTAATTGGTAGGAAGCAGAGAGTCAGCATAAATGGTACCAAGTCAGAATGGGGAGCAGTCAAAAGTGGTGTCCCCCAGGGATCTGTATTAAGTCCTCTGTTGTTTATTATATACATAAATGACCTTGATTTAGGTATAACTAGTAGGATAAGTAAATTTGCAGACGATACCAAAATGGGGAGAAAAATTGTTTCAGATAGAGATATAGAGTGTCTGCAAAGGGTTCTAGATACATTACACGAATGATCAGTAAATTGGCAGATGAAGTTTAACATTGACAAATGCAAGGTATTAAAGATAGGGAAGATGCATACAAATGTTATATATAAACTAGCTAATATGGAATTAGAAAACTCAGACTGTGAGAAAGATCTAGGTGTGTTTGTTAGCAATGATTTGAAGCCTAGAAAACAATGTATGAGCGTTCGTAACAAGGCAAACAGGATTCTCGGGTTCATATCTAGGAGTGTGAGTAACAGAACTGCTGATGTTATCTTAAAACTTTACTTGTCATTAGTGAGACCCCATATGGATTATGTTGTTCAATTTTGGTGTCCTTATTACAGAATGGACATAGATTCATTGGAGAGAGTACAACGTAGAATGAAAAAAATGATCCATAATATTAGAAATTTTCCGTATGAAGAAAGGTTGAAGAAATTAGGCTTACATTCGTTAGAGAGATGCAGAGTTAGAGGGGATATGATAGAGGTATTCAAATGGGTTAGTGGGATTAATAAAGGGGACATGACAAATGTACTAAAGCTCAGTGATAGCGAAAGAACTCGTACAAATGGTTTCAAATTAGATAAATTTCGTTTCAGAAAAGATATAGGCAAATATTGGTTTGGTAACAGAGTTGTAGAGGGGTGCAATAGGCTACCAAGTGATATAGTGGGATCAAGAATGATAGGGAGCTTTAAGATAAAATTAGATAGGCATATGGACGAGATGAGTTGGGTGTTAGGGGGATCTACCAGGTGTGGGCCAATCGGCGTTCAGCAGACCCCCGTAATCTTGTGATAATCCCTGACCGTTTTGGTGGGGGCAGAGTACTCAAGGTATTAGTGAGTTGGGCCTATAATTGGGCCTTGTAATTGGGGTTGGGTGCGACAGGGATATGCCTTGTGTGGGCCGATCGGCTTTTTGCAGACTCCCATTTTCTTATGTTCTTATGTTCTTATGCAAAATGTACTAAATGTTACGCTGGCCAGCTTGCCAGAATGCGCTCGTTACTCGCTAGCGCTCGCCAGGGCAGTGATATGGGCTACAATAATCGTAGAACAATGTTCTTTCTTTCATAGAGTACATGTTGTCACAGACAGATCAGTGGTGATCTTTATTCTTGTCTGTGACACTTGGAAGTATTTTATATCATTGCTAGAATATAGGATGCATTGTAGTGAAGGAGAGAGAGAGAGAGAGAGAGAGAGCGAGCGAGCAGGGTGGGGGAGGTGAGTGTTGCTCTTCCTCCTCCCTCCTCCCTCCCTGAGGTTCCCGCCCGCGTGGTCCTTTCTCTCTGTTTTGATTGGCTGGTGGTTCCTGGCGCCTTCTGCAGCCCTGCTGCCTGGTGACGTAGCGGCCTGTGATTGGCTGACCACCATGCCTTTGTGTGTGATCCTAGGGGTTCCGAGAATCCGAGGAGCTACCTTCCTCAGAGCTAGGCTTGGGGTGCTAGGTCCTACATGTCCCTTGCAACCTGTCTCCCATATAACCCTCTATACTACTATCTCTCTCTCTGAACTTCTTCGGTTTCATACTTCTCTCTTTATTCAATTACTTATCCCTTCTGGTTCTGCATACGACTTCCATAGTCGGCCAGTCGTATTACCAGCACCAGCTCTACATATATGTTTGCACTAGTTTTAGGGATTATTAGAGTCATAGTCAAATGGTACCACAGTGTTGGGGTGCTTCTAATTATTGGGCTGTTCTCTCTTATTATTTAATGCTAGACAGTGGAAGGTATCTTTGGTCGTTGTCTGAGTTATGTATGTGGCAAGTCAGAGCCTGTACAACATCAACGAAGCTAGCTAGCCTGTAAACCTTGTGCATATTTTCCTTTGCGACTGTAGCAGTATACAAGTGAAGGGCTTTTGCCTACTCTCATCTGTATGCTTGCTACCTCATTTTGTTGACCTTTGTGGAGCGCCAGGGTAAAACCAGATACTTGAGATCTGGACTTACCAAGAGAGCCTCCAAGTCACTTCACGTAACATAAGGGAAATCTGTTCAAGGGGAGGCAGTAGGCTACGAGCATGCTTGCGTTCTGCCTAGTTTCTTAGTACCTTTTTATGCCACTGCTAGACTTTATTAGTGAGAAAGACAGCATCGTGTTTATTAACTTTAATTGTGTATGCTTTAGGAATTATTCACGCCTTATTTTAGCCTAGGTTGATGCATAGTGCACAACCCAGTTTGGCTGTTAAGTTGGCTAAGGAAGTACTGTTTTGAGTGGCGATTATTAGTGCTGTCACAGAGTTGTTGCACTCCCTTGTTATATATATATGTATCCTACTTATTGGTGTATTTGAGATACACGCTTTGGTGTCCTGCCCCTGCATTATTTCTGTTCTATATTAACGAGCATCTTAGAGCATCAGACGTTTTCAGAAGATTCTTTATCTGATTACTGTAGGACTAGACTTCCAGTGTTTTCATAGAGCATTGTAGAGTTTAGTGTTGAGTACAGACTCACACTAAAGTTAACGTAATCATATACTCCTTTATTAAATCTTGTTATAGTTTATTCAAGCATTGTTATTACTTAAGAGCATTTCATTAACGTAAAGTACTCCTGTTGTGAGTAGGCTTTGCCGTCATCGGTAAGCCTTTGTAGAAGTGCACTAAAACCCAGTTAATTGATACCCCGTTATCCAGCAGATTAACTCTGGAGGGTTTTAAGTGTTTTGTTCACCGGCGTAATAGTTCGAGGGTTTGGAATTAGCGTACCGTTGTTGCAGATATAGCCTATCATCTAGTCCAATATTGAGTGCCCTTGTTTATTTCGTAGTGCCGGTCGTAACAAATGGCGACCTTAGACCAGAATATAGTGAACTGAATATTGCAGTTTTTTTTTGAGAAATCTTATTGCCATTTGGGGGTTGAATTTATTTCTCGCATTGTTGGCAGTAAACATTGTTTTGAGGATACATGAACTTGTTGGAGTTATTGGTGACCTAGTATTGCACTCAAGAACATCTTCGAATATTTTTTGGTGAATAAAGCTACGCAAGAGTTTGGCTATTTTTGTCTGGACTTGAGATTTTTTTTGTTGACTCCATCATGTCACTGGACGGGTCTGAGCATAGTGAGAGCACCGTGCGAGAGGCAGGCGAGGAGGTGGAGAAGGTGGAGTTGTTAAGCGGCGTTCGGGTGGTGAACAGTGAGGAGGATGCTCGGATTTTTGGGGGGAAGCCTATGTCGGCGGACCGGGTGTCGGGGCTAGACCGGTACGGACTGCAGTGTGTGGCCATGGTCTTAGGGTTTTCCGGTACTAACGGTATGTCGAGAAGTGAGCTGGGTGGGGTGCATGGGGTTTTGGGTGGAGCTGGGGCACCTTCGGCCCAGCCCCCATTCCACTCGACTCCTACCATGGCGCCCCCTCGGGTTCCGGAGCCGGGTACGTTCCCGCAGGCCGATGCCCGCTGGCGGTTGGGTATGCCTCTAGGTGATTCACGGGGCGGGTCCCCGATAGTAGCACCCCCTCCTCAAGGGTTGTCTGCCGAGATGTTGTTTCAGCTCGAACTCGCCAAACTTAACCAGCAGGCTGAACAACGGAAGTATGAGGCTGAGCTCGAGCAGCGGAAGCATGAGGCTGAGCTTGAGCAGCGGAAGCTCGAGCAGCGTGAGCGAGAGTCTGAGCGCAAGTTTGAGTCTGAAAGGTATTGTGCCGATGTTGACCTAGAGAAAACTCGTGTAGAGGTGACGAGAAACCGGGTCGCCCAGGGGGGTCGAGCCCAAGACCAGTCCCTGTCGCATCTACTTAAGTTGGTTTCAGTGTTTGATGAGTTAGGAGTTACAGAATTTTTTCTCCGGTTCGAGAAAAAGTGCCAGGAGCACCAATGGCCCGAGGAGAAGTGGGCAGCCCTTGTTTCTTCACGATTGATGGGGAAAGCACTCAAGGCGTACGATGCTTTGCCCCTAGATTCCTGTGTGAATTACGAGTTGTTGAAAGAGGCTGTCCTGAGGGCGTATGAGCTACAGCCAGAGACCTATAGGCTGAAGTTTAGGGCGGTTCCAAAAAGAAAGGAGAGTACTTTCTAGGAACACGCTAGAGAGCTGTCAGATGCATTGGAAAATTGGTTAAGGTCGGAGAAGGCAACTACTTTTGATTCAGTAAAACAACTAGTGTTGCTGGAACAATTTTTAAAATGTACTGGCAGTGACTTGACTCTTAACCTTAAAGAAAAGCGACCGAAAACTCTACAAGAGGCGGCTGAGCTGGCTGACCTCAGGTTGTCATTGATTCGCGGGTGCGGGTCTGCACAGAGAGCTGAGGCAGGTAACAAGGGGCGTACTACTCCACCCCCCCGAATTAATGACACAAACAATTACCCATTCAAGAGTACTGTTGCCAATTATGAACCCAAGTCGAAACCCTTCCCGTTTAAGAAAGGCCAGGGCCCTTCCTCACCTCAGAGGAAGTCCATGTCCGTGAGTGAAGTGGAGTGTTTCAAGTGTCATGAGAATATTGCGCGCTCATGTCCGAGCACACCGCCTACAGCAGTGGTGTCACTAGTGAGCAACATCGTTGTGTCTTCCGCGTTTGCCCGGGGTAATACGTCGGTTGCGGAGTCACAGTCGGTGCAGAAGCAGCAGGAGGGCTCGTCACCCGTCCGTGATGCTTTTTGTGGTCATAGGGGGCACGGCACTGTGAGGTGGGCTGGTGTAAAGCATAGGCTTGAGTTGTTACGTGATACGGGCGCTTCCCAGACCCTTGTTAAGAATTTCACTGGCAAGCCTGTTAACGTGGCTTGGGTTGTGGTGGTTCAAGGCATCAATGCTACGCGGTCTTACCCGCTGGTCTGAATGGAGCTTGAGGTGGACGGTGTGACACGAGAGTTGGATGTGGGTGTGGTGGAGAAATTGCCAGTTGAGGGGGTCGACCTCCTTCTTGGTAATGACTTTGCGGTGCCCACTTCCGAGGTTCCACCCTTAGTCGTTGCCAAGAGGGCGGCCGACACGAGTAGGGAGGAGCAAGAGGGGCTTGAGAGATCTCAGTCCGTTCAGGTGTCACAGCCTAGTACCCAAGTTTATGACCAGCGGAGGAAGGGTCGGAAGGAGAAAGTCGAGGCTGGTGGTCAGGTTGAGAGTTTGGACCCAGCGACACTCCTTGGTGACTAGGTACTTGACCCGATGGTGAGCTCCGCAGTGGCCCCAGAACCTGTCCCCCCTAGTGATATGGTTGGGCGTGATAGCACTCCGCGACAGAGTTGTTCCCAGGTGGAGGAGAGTTGTGGGAACGGGGCTACTGAACTCGAGGACGGGGAAGCATGTCAGGTGAACCTGTCGGAGGAGTTTGTGAGGCAACCACCTGAGCAGCCTACTGTCCCTGCGTTGGTCTGCAGCGGCCAAGGTGGAAAAGGAGAGGGGGGGCAGTGGGGCTCAGGTGGAGGAGAATCGGGATTGTTATGTCTCGGTGGAGCAGTGGGCGGGGGATACGAGTTAGGTGGCTGTGGATGCGCTAGAGCACCTGCCTGAGCAGCAGTGTGCAGCGCTCCAGCCCCTGATCGGTCCATACCCCACTGTTTGTGCCGAGCACCCAGGCCTCACAACTCATGCGGTGCACGAGGTTCCCCCGGCAGGTCACTTGAGTGTCAGTAAACCGTTGGCCTCGTTGTTTCAGTGGTTCAAGGTGGGCGATGAGGCTTTGGCATGGTTGTCAGGTCAGGGTCGACCCATGGCTGCTAAGGGTAGTGGTCAGAACCAGGAAATTGAGCAGATTGGTGAGGTTGACTGTGGAGTGAATGTGCCCGGTCATCGCATAGCCTCCCAATGCTGCTCTAGTGTTATGCAACAGCCCTACCATAGACCGACTGTATCTGGCCATGTCGCTGAAGGCGGTGATGCTGCGCAGGCAGATGTAGTTGCAAGGAATGCGGGGGTGCGCATGTACGGTATCGGCGGGGAAGCCTTAGCAATTATGAACTATGGGAGTGACTGCACAGGTGGTACAGATTGTCCCTCTCATTACCTGGCTGTTCTAGGGACGAGGGTGGAGAAGGAGGGAGACTATAGTTTAGAAGCTGCGGTCTCGGGTGGGTTGTGGGAGGGCAATAGGCATGTTGTTCTGCGAGATAAGTTGCAACCTCTTGTTCCTGAGCGACAAGAGAAGTTGTTTACTAGGCTGTGGCAGTACGTCCGCATGTTTGTTGCTTCTCCAGGCCTGATGTACGGGGTAGAATCCGACATGGAGGCTGGAGACAGTGCAAGGCTCAAGTTAATTCCCTACCGTATAAATCCTGCTCGACAGCCTGTTGTGAAAGCAGAGCTAGACGACATGTGGAAAAAGGGTCTGAGGGATGAAGGATGTCGTGAGTGGTCATTGCCAGTAACTTTGCAACCTGAGTTAAGTGGCAAGATCCGTGTGTATGTTGATTGCAAGAGTGAGGAAGCATTATCCCTGACAGACGCCTATCCATTACCCAGAGTTGACGACACCATAGACCGCTTCGGGGCTGCCTCGCTCATCACGAAGGTAGAACTAGTGAAAGGTTATTGGCAGGCCCCGTTGCCGGAAAGAGCGAAGAGAAGTGCCAGTCTTGCGATGAACTGGGCAGTTTATCAGTGTCAGGTGTTGTAGTGCTGCCGGAACACAAGTTGGATGTGTGGCATGCTAAGGGCACTGATAATGTTTTGGCTGATTGTTTGTGACGGGAGGGTATGCCTTAAGGAGAACCCTCGCCGTTCAGTCAGTGTGTGTTTGAGAGTGGAGAAAAATTAGGCTTGCCACTGTAGTGCAAAGCCGCCAAAAACACTATTAAAAAATATATAAAAACCTCACATAAAAAAACTTTCTTTTGATAGTATAGTAGTGCAATATATCACAGCATGAATCTAAGACATTCTGAGTTGTGGTCTTAGTAGGCTAGGCTTGGTGAAGCTTACTCGTTGAGCGTGATATTATTAAGTGATGCTATTATTTTGGGGAAGTGTTGTGCAGATTTGTTTTTATAATGCAGTGTTTTATGTTTGTGATCGTGCCTTGTTTTCACAACTTGGGAGAGTAGCTAGGTGATGCGGGGTTGATGGGCATTCTGTCTGGTCAGATGTGGGGTTCGAACCGCCTGTGGCTGAAACGTCCCACATCTTGGGCGGGGTGTTACGCTGGCCAGCTTGCCAGAATGCGCTCGTGACTCGCTAGCGCTCGCCAGGGCAGTGATATGGGCTACAATAATCGTAGAACGATGTTCTTTCTTTCATAGAGTACATGTTGTCACAGACAGATCAGTGGTGATCTTTATTCTTGTCTGTGACACTTAGAAGTATTTTATATCATTGCTAGCATATAAGATATGTTGTAGTGAAGGAGAGAGAGAGAGAGAGAGAGCGAGCGAGCAGGGTGGGGGAGGTGAGTGTTGCTCTTCCTCCTCCCTCCTCCCTCCCTGAGGTTCCGCGCGCGTGGTCCTTTCTCTCTGTTTTGATTGGCTGGTGGTTCCTGGCGCGTCCTATGCAGCCCTGCTCTTCATGACGTAGTGGCCTGTGATTGGGTGACCACCATGTCCTTGTGTTGGTGCTAGGGGGGCTCCTGCCCGCGTGTCTCCTTAGAGCTAGGCATGGTGTGCTAGGTCCTACATGTCCCTTGCAACCTGTCTCCCATATAACTCCCTATACTACTATCTCTCTCTCTGATTCTTTTCCATACTTCTCATCTTTATTCAATTACTTATCCCTTCTGGTTCTGCATACGACTTCCATATTCGCCCAGTCGTATTACCAGCACCAGCTCTCACATATATGTTTTGCACTAGTTTTAGGGATTATTAGTCATAGTCAAATGGTACCATATTATCATTGGGTGCTTCTAATTATTGAGTTGTTCTTTGTTACTATTTAATGCTAGACAGTGGAGGGTATCTTTAGTCGTTGTCCGAGTTATGTACATGGCAAGTCAGAGCCTGTACGACTTCGACGGAGCTAGGTGCCTGTAACCCTTGTGCATAGTTTTCCTTTGCGAGTGTAGCAGTATACAAGGGAAGGGCTTTTGCCTACACTTACTTGTATGCTTGCTACCTAATTTTGTTGACCTTTGTGGAGCGCCAGGGTAAGACCAGATACTAGAGATCTGGACTTACCAAGAGAGCCTCCTAGTCACTTAACGTAACATAAGGGAAATCTGTTCAAGGGGAGTGTTACGTCCTGGGATATATAAACACTTGGCTCTTTCTATTGGACTAGGTATGCGGCAACAAGCAACAACGGAAAACGCTATATCCAACCCTTATCTATAAACCCAGGCAACAAACCACCCTAAACCGTCAAGAGTCCTGCCTGGACAACGAGGTATCCTATGACTCGGTTACAGGGTGCACGCACTATAGACTGCTGATAGTCAAGCAGGCTATATAAAAGATTACACAATTAAGTTGACTTAAAGCTTCAAGGAAAAGATAGATAACGGAATTAAATTGCAGAAACAATTTAATAACAAACTAGAAGAAAGTACATTTAACGTTACGTTAATTAATACAACTAATCACCCCTGTGTGAAAGAAGGTGAAAGCAAACAGTCCTCAAAACATCGTACAGGTAGACAAGATGCGGGTTTCTAAACTGCATGCGGCTACTGTAGGATCTGATGCTTAGCAAAGAAAGTACGTTACGAATTTAGAGAACTCTTAACTCATAAGCAGGAATAAATACTAGTGATAGGACATACAGTGTATAATGGCATAGGTATAATTAAATAAAGGCAGCAACTCGCAACATAACCACATACAGGTGTGCTTCTCACTCTTAGTCAGGCAAGCCTGCTCGGACAGAGTCTCTAAGCCACACCCTGACTCACAATGCTAACAAAAACGGTAAACTGTGGCACAATAACAAGCATACAGAAATAATAAACCCCTAGCTGTTAATCGGCCAGGTGGCAGAGGTCTAGCCGGAAGGATATAGGCTTCGGATACCCGGGCTGAGCCACCTGCTCTAGCCTAGGGACGTTCCCAGGTCTGTGCTCCAAATTACTCTAATTGAAAGGGTGCTCTCTTGAGAGACTCAGATCGCAAGTATCTGACTCTCTCCTGGCGACCCTAAAACAAAAGCAAGACGTGCTAGCGCAGTGCTGAGTGGACTAGGCAAGGTCCACTAGACACACTAGACACACAGGGACACAGACAAGAAAATGCCCCCAGACTCCCACGGGTATCCTAGTAAAGTCGTGCGGGTCCACAGGACTCGCACCAGCAGACTTTACTTAAAGGATCGCAAAAAGCCTCCCCTCCGGTCTAGCCCCTGCTAACCTGACACAAGAACACACTAGCAAGCATGAAACCACCAAATATGAGACAACAAAAAAGCTTCCTAGGTCTCATTAACAATTACGTCTCTGCATAAGGCCCAAAATCCTATCTAGTTATCTGAGAGCTCGTCGTTAATACAATAATAGATATAAGGTCTATCAAGGGGATGGGATAATTAAATAGATTGGTGAAGTAGTGGAAAGAAGGTATACAAAGTAAGAGAGAACGTTTCTAAGTGGGGTTGAGAGGGATAGATATCAAGGGGGTCCGAAGGGTACGACAGTGAGGTGAGCTCTGAGTCTTGAATCTGTCTGGACCCCGCCCTAGGCATGCAGAATACATCCCAGGCTTGGCAACACTCAACACAGTTGCCGGGTCAAAATCCTCTACCCTGTGCGTGAATCGAAACTAAGCCTAACATTGCAATCAAATGCATACGGCAACGCTTCAGGCTCGTCCCAAGCTGGCCGCGCGAAGCAACGTCCCAAACCGGTCCCTTTCTCCCGCTCGTCTCCTCCCGCTCTCACTAGACTTACATCTTATATATTATAATGAAACAATCAACTATCGAGAATAAAATATACTAAGATGCGTTGGTTAAGAATAAGGGCAGCTACAAGCTGTGAAACAACATAAGAATATCCCAGACATTAGTTACGTTGTCGTAGGATATATACTAAGGGAAAGCCTGCCGGCCGGCGACCACCAGCCGGTTTCTAAACGGCTGGGCAGCCGACGCGCGCGCGCATGCCCGCACGTGGTTACTATGCAGAAGCGTCACACCTCCCCCAAGATATAAGACCCTTGACTAAGTTCTTCATATCTAACAGAAAGCTTCTCATAGTACCACACACTGTTGCGACACAAGGCACTATATATAAAAAAAAAAAGACTGTTGCGCTCCACCGAGCAAGTTCAACTAACTCAGCGACAATAAGCGAAAACATTCAACTTAGATACTGCTACAACATCTTATACAAAATTCTACACGTTATAAAAAATAAAGTTTTTATAAGGTTTATGCTTTTTTAATTTGTTTTTTTCGGCTGAACTACAGTGACAGCCTATTTTCCTCCACACTTAACCCTCAATCCTGTGGCAGTCTAACCAACATCATCCACCCTTGATAGACAATCCGCTATCACGTTATCAGAACCGGCAATATGGCGTATGTCCAGATTATACTCCTGAAGCATGAGTGACCACCTGGTCAGCCTCATATTCCGGTTATGAAACTGATTCAAGAATTTCAGAGGGTGATGATCGGTATAAACCACGACGACTGGTCCGAAAGCAGGAACATATACATCGAAGTGCCTGAGCGCCAGCACTATCGCCAGGAGTTCTTTTTCAATTACAGAGTAATTCCTTTGTGCACTATTGAATTTTTTACTGTAAAAACTCACTGGATGTTCGATACCTTCATCTGTCTGTAACAAGACAGCCCCAGCCCCTACGCCACTGGCATCAGTCGCCAGCTGAAAAGGTCTGCTGAAGTCCGGGGCCCTGAGTATGGGGTGGGTACATAACAGGTGTTTCACCAAGGAAAACGCCTCTGCACACTCAGGAGACCACCGGAACTTCTTGTCCTTAGATAATAAGTCAGTTAAAGGTGCAAGTACAGTCGAATAGCCTTTGATGAAGCGACGATAATAGCCTATCATACCTAGAAACCGCATGATTTGTTTCTTAGTCGTAGGCTGAGGAAACTGATCGATGGCTTTGATCTTTGTCTGTGGAGGGCACACCTGACCCATCCCCACCTCGAACCCCAGGTACAAAACTGTGGCTTTGACAAAATCGCACTTACCCAGGTTTACCACCAAACCTGCTTCATTCAGTTTATTAAAAAGCTGTCCGATGTGAGCACAGTGACTGTTAAAATCATCGTCGTATATTATGACATCATCTAGGTACACCGTACAGTTGGGAATGTCGGCTACAATGTCGTTCATTAATTTCTGAAACGTTGCAGGGGCATTTTTCAGCCCGTATGGCATAACATGGCAACGATATGTGGCACCGTCCACTACAAACCCACACACCTCTCGCGCTCGCTCAGACAAGGGCACTTGCCAATATCCCTTAACAAGGTCTATCTTAGTGAGGAACTTGGCTTTTCCTATCTTATCCACACTGTCGTCCACGCGAGGGAGAGGGTAGGCATTTGTGGGGGTTAAACCATTCAACCTGCGGAAATCTATACAAAACCGCACCTTGCCATCTGGTTTGGGCTGCAGTGTGACTGGGGAAGTCCACCTTACTGCACCCTCAGAAATCAGCCCACGTTTCAGCATATAATCCAGCTCTTCCCTAAGTGCTGGTAATTTAATAGGGGGAACACGGAATGGCACTGATTTAAAGGGCGGGTGGTCCCCAACATCGACATCGTGCACCGCTTGAGTAGTGAGGCCAGGATGCTCCGCGAAAACAGCTGGGTTTGAATCAAACAAGTGCTGCACAGCTCCACGCTGTTGCTCAGGCAGGTGCAATATCAACTCGTGAGCCACTTGTCTAGAATTCCCCGCCCACTGATCCGCGGAAACATGACAATCCCAAATATCCTCCCCCGCAGCTTGACTGTCCCTTCCTCCTTCTCCACCACGATCGCTGCAGATCAACACCGGGACAGTGAGAGGCTCGGAGGGGCGCCTCACATACTCTTTCATCAGATTTACATGGCAAAGTTGGTTCTTTTTCTTACGATCAGGAGTAGCTACTAAATAGTCGAGATCAGAAACCTTCCTTACAACCCGATACGGACCAGAATACTTGGCAGACAAGGGGTGTCCCACCAGAGGCAGTAGTATCAGTACCTCCTGATCTACTTCAAACTTCCTCAGCTTCACCTTCTGGTCGTATCTGTCCTTCATCTGAGCTTGTGAACTCTTAAGGTTCCGACCTGCTACCTCCAGGCTCTTTAGCATTCTCTCACGGCTTTCAACAACATACTTTAGAAGCAAGCATGGCTTTGTAACTCTCTCCCAGATCTCCTTGACTATGTGGAGGGGCCCCCTGACCCTGTGTCCAAAAACCAACTCGTTCGGGCTAAATCCCAAGCTCTCCCCAGGTACTTCTCTCGAAGCAAATAAAATGTATGGGAGACCTAGATCCCAGTCCTTCCCATTTTCCATGCAATAACACCGCAACATAATCTTGAGAGTCGAGTGCCACCTTTCCAAAACTCCCTGACTCTCGGGATGGTAGGCAGATGACACCACAGACACTATCCCATGTTGTTGCATGGTCTGCTTAAACAGAGCAGAAGTAAAATTGGATCCCTGATCAGACTGGATCTCCTGAGAGAAATAGACAAGTAGGTTTTTGACAACAGTCTTAGCCATCCCGTTGCACATGGGGTAAGCATCTGGATACCGTGTTGCTACATCCATTACAGTTAGTAAAAATTTATTGCCGGCACTAGTGGGGGCAATGGGCCAACCATATCGATAACTACTTTGCTGAAGGGCGGTCCAATGACAGGGATAGGTTGTAACGGGGCTCACGGGATGACCTGAGTGGGTTTCCCAACAACTTGACAAGTGTGACACTGTGACACCCATGACACGACACTCGCCTTTAACCCAGGCCACCAGAAAAGCTTGCTCAGAGCTGCCTCCGTCTTACGTGCCCCCAGGTGCCCTGCCAAAGGCACATCATGAGCTAATCTCAATAAGCTCTCACGGCACACATTCGGTACTACTAACTGGTCCACTAATCCTGACCCACCATCCCACTTTTTCTTGGGATCCTGATGTCTCCGATAAAAGATCCCCTCGGACAAGAAACAATCACCAGGCTGCGCATCCCCATCGCTCTCCAGTTCGACAGCACCATTACCACACGCCCTGACTTCAGGATCTTCCAGCTGCAAGGAACATATATCAGCAGGTGCGAGATTATCCAGGTTCATCTTAAATAATTTATTTCCACCTCCAATGTCCCGCTGAGCCATCCTTTCCTCACGCTGCGCATAACGATGCTGTCGAAGAGTCTCTTCCTGCCCTGAACCTGCACTAGCGGTGACAGGCCCCGGGGCCTCTCCAGACTCTAACATAGGTGCCAATAATGAGTCACCAAGAAACACTGCCGGCTCAAAACTCTCCAATTGACCAACACTTCCCGTTTTCTTGTGACCTTTCCTCCGCGGTTTGATAGACTGAGGTGGTGGCTGCAAGGCTCCGGATGTCTGAGAACGCGTCACAACACATGCCATGGTTTGTACGCTACACTTCTCAACCCACTCCTGTTCCTCCCTAGTAACGTCGGCCGCCTTCTCGGCAACGACGAAGGGTGAACCCTTAGAAGCAGGCACCGTAAAGTCGTTGCCGAGGAGGAGGTCGACGCCCCCAACAGGCAAGTTCTCTACAATTCCTACATCCAGCTCCTTCGCCACACCACCCACCTCCAGCTCCATCCGCACCAGCGGGTAGGACTTCGTAGCATTGATCCCCTGAACTACCACCACCCGAGCAGCGTTAATCGGTCTACCAGTAAAGTTCTTTAACAAGGTCTGAGAAGCCCCCGTATCACGCAATAGCTTAACTCCTCGCCTTTCGCCAGCCCACCTCACAAAACCATGCCCTCTATGACCCCCAAAGACGTCGCGGACAGGGTTCGAGCCTTCCGGACTCTTGAACACAGGCTGTGTCCCACCCTCTGACGAACTACCCTTGGCAAACTCAGAAGATATAGGCGACACCCCTATGCTGTGGGCCAATGACACAACCTTGTTTGGTGGCTTGTTCGGACAAGCATTTGCAAAGTGACCCTCCTTGTGACATGCAAAGCACTCTTTACTCTTTGGTTTCCCTTGGGAGTGGGAGGTACCATTAGACTTCATATACGGGACGGTATTTGGTTTATGTTAAGTTTTATTGTCAGTGCTAGATGGTTTTGTGTATTTATGTGTATCAAAATTCTTGGGAGGGGGAGGGGTACGATCCTTTGCACCGGACTCACTCCTAGCTGCTGCTCCGCACCCTCGAATTAATGACAGTCGGCGGTCAGCCATTTCTGCTGCCTCCTGGAGAGTTCTAGGATTTTTGTCCTTTATATTTAATGTTAAGTCCCCGCCTGTGCACTTAAAGAACTGTTCCAAGAGAACCAGCTCACTCAACTCCTCAAAAGTAGCTGCCCTCTCAGAACGCAGCCAATGTCGTAGTGCATCAGACAAGTCCCGGGCGTGTTCTAGGAAGGTACTATCCTTGCCCTTAGTAACACCCCGAAACTTCAAGCGGTAAGTTTCTGGGTGTAACTCATAGGCCCGTAGCACAGCCTTCTTTAGCTCATCATAAACTACACAGGACTCTAAAGGTAGTGCATCATACACTTTTAGCCCCTTTCCTAGGAGTCTTGATGAAACTAATGCAGCCCACTTTTCCTGAGGCCACTGGTGTTCCTGACACTTCTTCTCAAATCGCATAAAAAACTCAGCCACACATAATTCATCGAACACAGGAACTAGTTTAAGCAGGTGTGACAATGATTGGTCCCGATGTCTGTTACCTCCCCCAATATTTCGCCCTGTTACCTCCACTCGAGATCTCTCCAGCTCCCTGTCAGCCCGATACCTAGTAGACTCTGCCTGCAGTTCAGCCTCTCGTATAGCTGTTCTCTCTGCAGCCTCAGCCTTCACACTAGCCTGTCTCTCGGCAGCCTCAACCTGAGCTCTAGCAACCTCAGCCTGCACACTAATCTGTCTTTCGGCGGCCTCAACCTTGGCCATCTCAAGCCAAAACAACAAATCTGAAGTCAACCCTTGAGGAGGGGAAGGTGCATTTAATGGAGAGGGTCCCTGTGATTGAATTCCACGCTGCCATTGACCATCAACTTGGGGGTATGTACTAAATTCAGGCACCCTGACGTTTGATATGGGGGTAGAGTGGAGGGGGGGCTGGGGACCGGGGCCCCCAGTCGCCTCTCCACCCAAGTCTCTCCCTTCTAAACCCAATATCAAAGTCCTCAGCTGATCTTTCCTCATGCCACTTAAACCCTGGTGACCCTGAAGACCTGCCACACACTTTAAGCCATACTTATTCAGCTTCAACACCCTGGCAGAGGTAAGGGGCACCTTTAAAAATCTTCTAGCACCCTCCTCGCTATCGACTAGCCACTCCACAGGTCTTTCTCCCTCCGAGCCCGTATCGTGACCTGACCCATCACTGTGTTCTGATGTATTAGACATGTTTGTGTACTGCAGTAATTATCACGGTTATAGAATGTGCCTTATCTCCTATGCAAGTATGTATATACTAATGTTATTTAAAGTCTTTAATGTGTTATATTGGTTGCTCCAAAAAAGAAACTATGTCCACTGTATTCCTCTAATCATAAGGAATCTCAAAACAAATGACCACTATATTCCTCTGTTCAGTAAATCCTATGCAAGGTCGCCATTTGTTACGTCCTGGGATATATAAACACTGGACTCTTTCTATTGGACTAGGTATGCGGCAACAAGCAACAACGGAAAACGCTAGATCCAACCCTTATCTATAAACCCATGCAACAAACCACCCTAAACCGTCAAGAGTTTAGGGTGCCTGGACAACGAGTCCTGCCTGGACAACGAGGTATCCTATGACTCAGTTACAGGGTGCACGCACTATAGACTGCTGATAGTCAAGCAGGCTATATAAAAGATCACACAATTAAGTTGACTTAAAGCTTCAAGGAAAAGATAGATAACGGAATTAAATTGCAGAAACAATTTAATAACAAACTAGAAGAAAGTACATTTAACGTTACGTTAATTAATACAACTAATCACCCCTGCGTGAAAGAAGGTGAAAGCAAACAGTCCTCAAAACATCGTACAGGTAGACAAGATGCGGGTTTCTAAACTGCATGCGGCTACTATAGGATCTGATGCTTAGCAAAGAAAGTACGTTACAGATTTAGAGAACTCTTAATTCATAAGCAGGAATAAATACTAGTGATAGGACATACAGTGTATAATGGCATAGGTATAATTAAATAAAGGCAGCAACTCGCAACATAACCACATACAGGTGTGCTTCTCACTCTTAGTCAGGCAAGCCTGCTCGGACAGAGTCTCTAAGCCACACCCTGACTCACAATGCTCACAAAAACGGTAAACTGTGGCACAATAACAAGTATACAGAGATAATAAACCCCTAGCTGTTAATCTGCCAGGTGGCAGAGGTCTAGCCGGAAGGATATAGGCTTCGGATACCCGGGCTGAGCCACCTGCTCTAGCCTAGGGACGTTCCCAGGTCTGTGCGCCAAATTAGTCTAATTGAAAGGGTGCTCTCTTGAGAGACTCAGATCGCAAGTATCTGACTCTCTCCTGGCGACCCTAAAACAAAAGCAAGACGTGCTAGCGCAGTGCTGAGTGGACTAGGCAATGGCCCTCACACAACACAACGCTAGACACACAGGGACACAGACAAGAAAATGCCCCCAGACTCCCACGGGTATCCTAGTAAAGTCGTGCGGGTCCACGGGCCTCGCACCAGCAGACTTTACTTAAAGGATCGCAAAAAGCCTCCCCTCCGGTCTAGCCCCTGCTAACCTGACACAAGAACACACTAGCAAGCATGAAACCACCAAATATGAGACAACAAAAAAGCTTCCTAGGTCACATTAACAATTACATCCCTGCATAAGGCCCAAAATCCTATCTAGTTATCTGAGAGCTCGTCGTTAATACAATAATAGATATAAGGTCTATCAAGGGGATGGGATAATTAAATAGATTGGTGAAGTAGTGGAAAGAAGGTATACAAAATAAGAGAGAACGTTTCTAAGTGGGGTTGAGAGGGATAGATATCAAGGGGGTCCGAAGGGTACGACAATGAGGTGAGCTCTGAGTCTTGAATCTGTCTGGACCCCGCCCTAGGCATGCAGAATACATCCCAGGCTTGGCAACACTCAACACAGTTGCCTGGTCCAAATCCTCTACCCCGTGCGTGAGTCGAAACTAAGCCTAACGTTGCAATCAAATGCATGTGGCAGCGCTTCAGGTTCGTCCCAAGCTGGTCTCTCCGCGCGAAGCAAAGTCCCAAGCCGGTCTCTCTCTCCCGCTCGTCTCTTCCCGCTCTCACTAGACTTACATCTTATATATTATAATGAAACTATCAACTATCGAGAATAAAATATACTAAGATGCGTTGGTTAAGAATAAGGGCAGCTACAAGCTGTGAAACAACATAAGAATATCCCAGACATTAGTTACGTTGTCGTAGGATATATACTAAGGGAAAGCCTGCCGGCCGGCGACCACCAGCCGGTTTCTAAACGGCTGGGCAGCCGACGCGCGCGCATACCCGCACGTGGTTACTATGCAGAAGCGTCACAGGAGACAGTAGGCTACGAGCATGCTTGCGCTCTGCCTAGCCTCCGGATACCTTTTATGCCGCTGCTAGACTTTATTAGTAATAAAGACAGCATTGTGTTTATTAACTTTAACTGTGTATGCTTTAGGAATTATTCACGTATTCTTTTTGCCTAGGTTGATGCTTGGTGCACAACCCAGTATGGCTGTTACTTTGGCTAAGGAAGTACTGTTTTGAGTGGCTATTATTAGTGCTGTCACAGAGTTGTTGCACTCCCTTGTTATATATATGTATCCTACTTATTGGTGTATTTAAGATACACGCTTCGGTGTCCTGCCCCTGCATTATTTCTGTTCTATATTTGACGAGCATCTTAGAGCATCAGACGTTTTCAGAAGATTCCATATCTGTTTGCTGTAGGACTAGACTCCAGTGTTTTCATAGAGCATTGAAGAGTTTAGTGTTGAGTACAGACTCACACTAAAAGTTAACGTAAGCACATACTCCTTTATTAAATCTTGTTATAGTTTATTCAAGCATTGTTATTACTTAAGAGCATTTTCTTAATGTAAAGTACTCCTGTTGTGAGAAGGCTTTGCCGTCACCGGAAAGCCTTTATAGAAGTGCCCTAAAACCCAGTTAATTGATACCCCGTTATCCAGTAGATTAACTCTGGAGGGTTTTAAGTGTTTTGTTCACCGGCGTATTAGTTCGAGGGTTTGGAATTAGTGTACCGTTGTTGCAGATATAGCCTATCATCTAGTCCATTATTAAGTGCCCTTGTTTATTTCGTAGTGCCGGTCGTAACACGATCGATAGGCCTAATGGGGAAAATAGGTTTTCCCGAGATTTCTAATTAATTACAAACACTATATATTGATGCAAATGAAAACATCTTTTTATAAAAAAACACTCTGAAAATTCGTGGTATTAAAATAAAAAAATCCGGTTTAAGTACAGAGCCCTTGAGTAGCAAAGCTCGCCTTCTCAGTCTATATCTGTGATCCCAGCCTATCACCTCTACAAACCCCCAAATAAGGAATAGGCTTAATTGACAGTTTACCATCAACTTTCCTCTGCGTGTATCGAATGCAGGCAACATTCATCACACACGCTAATTAAAGGAAATATATCACATTCAGACCCGTTAAATCTTGGTTGTAGAAAGTGTGTGCTATGAGAGAGTTACAAGGAATAGTTAGTATCTCAAAGACCTTCCGGTCCATTTCGGGGAAATATTCGAAGTGGAATGAGAGACATTTTTCAGTGCACTACACTCCTTACAGAGTGCGCAAAATACTATCTACTGTCTTCTTGAACTGATCAACTGAGGAAAGTTTGTTCCAGGTAGAACAGATCTTAAATGGGAAACAGTTTCCACAAATACTAGCGCTGAACCTTCTCAATTTTAACTGCCAGCCATGGTTGCGTATTGCATTCATATTAAGGCTAAGCATTTTGCTATGATACTCATTATCAAACCCATTACATATTTTAAACATTTGAATGAACTGACCTCGTAGTCTACGTGTTAAGAGAGAGAGAGAGAGAGAGAGAGAGAGAGAGAGAGAGAGAGAGAGAGAGAGAGAGAGAGAGAGAGAGAGAGAGAAGCAGAATACCACTATACAGCTGATAGACCTATTCATGTAACCCACATTGTGTATAGAGACTCATTTTGAGAATACAATTGTACAATATATTTTATTAATACAAAAATAAAAAATGCCTAGATTCTGTATTAATCCATGTTTCAGTTAGC
This sequence comes from Paralithodes platypus, assembly GCA_032716605.1. NCBI lineage: Eukaryota > Metazoa > Arthropoda > Malacostraca > Decapoda > Lithodidae > Paralithodes > Paralithodes platypus. The sequence continues at coordinate 38,327,005 of CM064547.1, forward strand.
GCTATTATGTCTATATTTTCTGTGCTAACGAGTGCTCTAATTTCGTTCATTTTGTTACATAAACTCCTACAATTTGTATAATATACCCTCAACCTATTACTTTTATTTGCAACTAATTTTCTATTGTGTTTAGCTAACTTATTATTTCCTGTTGAACTACTAGCTCTAGACGGAAATTTTACTCTATCAGTATTCTCATCTTTACTATCAGTTACATGTGTAGTGTTATCGATACTACTATTACACATCACTATATCCGCACTATCTTGACTGATTATTTCTATTTTACTCACTGGTTTGTCACATGAAGTACCTACTCCATATGGAGACAGTATTTTACTTACACACCCAGGTTTTTTTAAAGAAACCCCGCAACAATCTTGTCCAGTGAGCTGGCTAAAGTCGAAACTCCTAGTCGAGAAAGATGTACTCCATCCTGGGCATACAGTTCATCCTTACCATAGAAGTGGGTCCAGTTGTCTAGGAATGGTATTGACTTTGCCTTGCAATACTTCTCCAGCCGGCTATTTACACCAATAGCCCTGGAGGACCATTCCTTCCGTACCCCTCTTCTTGGCAGGATACTGTGTACCACAGGAAATCCACCCTTCTCCTTGATCCTCTCCAGCATTTTCTGGTACTTGGTCAGCAACTCCTCAGTCCTGCATCTCCATATGTCATTGGACCCCGCGTTGATGAAGATGATGGGGTCCGCCCCACCCATTTCTAGGACACTATCCATCTTCTCTGCCACCATCCCGACTCCGGCTCCAGGTAGGCAGACAACTTGACTAACATGAGTGTTAGTAGCCCCGTCAAGGTACCTAACCATTGAATAACCGACAATGAACTTAGCTTTTTTCCATTGTCGGCGTGTAGCAGGAGTTGTAGCAGCAACAGCAACAGACTCCCCCCCCCCCCCTCCTTCCCTCTCACTGCCTCGATGATCGCCACTTCCTCGCCATCACTCTCATCAGCCAAGGTGCTGAAGTTGTTGTGGGTCTTGAGTGGCTGCCTTTTCAGCTTGCAGGCCCTTGCACTTGTTGACACCACTTTCCAAGGGGCTTCACGATCCCTGGGAACACTTCCGGTAGCCTCACACTTCTTCTCTGCCATAGCTAGTCTCAAGGCCAAATTTTCATCTTTGAGACACTGAATCTCCTGCTCCACACTCTCCAGTCTTTCTTGCAAAGCAAGACAAAGCTGGAGAGTATGGGAGGAGACAGCAGACTCATCAACAACAGCCATCACTAAGAAAGTTCACTAGGACCTCACTAAGGATAAAACAGGTACACTAGCGGTCACTGGGGACATCCGCACTGGTCAAGGGTCAGAGGGCAACTGATAATGAGACTGACATTAACTGATAATACTAATAATGAGAGAGAGAGAGAGAGAGCTGCCTTTACATAAGGTCAAATTTTTAAGGATATCACCAAGGATATCAATCTACTCAGTAGCACACACACATTCCTACACCTACAACCACTCACACCTACACATACACACACACATATACCCCTACACACATCCACACATCCACACACACACACACACACACAAATAACCACCCATGGCTCAGACACAGTTAATCATGTAACTTCTCTCTGACCCCAGGTTCTTCATAGCTCTAGTTTACCCCAGGCTTGAAAGATACCACAAGAAGAAGAAGAAGTAGATTATGATGATGATCATCATGAGGTTGATAATGAAGATGATGATGACAATGAAGATGATGATGGTGATGCTGACTCCCTGTCAAGGTAAACTCTTTCGTCTCTGTCTTTCATCTAACGTCTTTCCTTCTTGCTAGAAGCTGCGTTTGTGGATGGCCATTGCTTACTACCTCAACCTGTCAACTCTGGTGTTCCTCAGGGTTCTGTCCTGTCTCCAGTTCTCTTTCTAATATTCAATAATGATCTCAGCTGTACCTCTAGTCCTATCCACTCTTATGCTGATAACTGTACCTTACACTATTCAACTTGTTTCCCACAATGACCCACCATGCAATCACTCCAAAACTCACGCGATGAGGCCATAGCACACCTTTCTTCTGATCTTTAACAATTTCCGATTAGGGCGGAACAAATGTTGTTACTTTCAATGCTTCCAGAACCCAATTTTATCCATCTATCTACCGGTCACCATCTTCCACACAACTATCCCTTATTCTTCAACAGTACACAAATCAACTCTTCATCTTCTCTCAGTATTCTTGGTGTTTCATATTCTTCTGACCTCTCTTGGAAAGATCATATTACCACTCTTGCTAATTCAGCTTCCCAGAAGTTAGGTGTGCTCAACTGTCTCCGTGGTTTCTTCACCCTCGCACATATTTTTGCTCTGTATAGGGGGACAGTGAGCCCATGTATCGAGTACTGTTCGCATGTGTGGGGAGGTTCCATTTATACCGCACTTCTTGAACAGGTAAAGTCAAAAGCATTTCATCTCATCAACTCACTTCCTTTTTAACTCCCTACAATCTCTATCTACATGCCACAATGTTGCATCTCTCTCACTCTCCTACCACTATTACAATAATCAGTGTTCTTCAGAGCTTTCTCGGTGTATATCTCCTCCCTTACGGAGAGTGGGGGCCTGGGGTACCCGCCTTTCAACACACTCCCATCCCTATTCTGCCCAGCTCTCTAACCCAAGAGTGAACCAATTTTCCAAGTCTTTCTTCTACTGAACAAGTATGCTTTGGAACTCTCTCCCTCAATCGGTCTTTCCCTCATCCTATGACAAACTGCTTCAAGCTCCATGTGTCCAGACATTTTGACTCCAACGTACCTTGAATTTGGCTCTCTGTCACCCTTTCGACTTTGGAGGGGACACTTGTTGTAGGTGCCTAACTGTGTCGAATGCGGATACAAGAAACTCCTTATAGTTATCCAACTTCATTCACAACGCACCAGCCATAAGTTAGTCGTTCCTACGAACAAATATGTAAATGAAGTCTCAAATATGCAACTGTAACAAACTTTACGTTATGCAATTATTGCTATCCCACATACAAATCATTAATTGGCTAGCAAAAGTTACCTTGGGCTCAAAATACAATGATCATTAACATTCCTATTCTCAGAAACAAAGCACTATAATAGTATGTACATTTTGCTTTCACTTAATGTTAGCTACGAAAATATTCATATTACTGCAGAAAATACCAAATTACATGTGAAAGCTTAGCCCTTTGAGTACCAGCGACGTGTTATATTTTATTCTAGCTATATTTAGGCGATACTATGCAGCTTAGGAAGGATGTGTGGTAGTTAAAAGGGTTGTTTGGGATACTTTGAAGTCTTATCATGGCTAGAGGTCCTTCCTAAGCAGAACAAAATCGTCTCATAGTTGCCAGAATATGATGGAAATGACGTCCCTGGTACTGAATGGGTTATGCAGTCAATCATCATAGCCTAGACTAGCTTGGGGCCCCTGGGCTGCTCGGACAGGCAGCCCGAGGATCAACAACATCCTTTAAATGTTCATGCCCAGAGTATTTAAGTAAATAACTTTCTTAACATTAATCACACACAAATCAATGTTATTATCCATATGATTAATTAAAGTATGTGATTCTCCTGGGATTCAAACCCAGGACACTTCATACCGAGGCTTAAACACTAACCATTACACCACCAACACAATAACAATTGTACCAAACCAAAACATTAATGTTAAAAGATAAAAATTTTAAGAATAAATATTGATGTAAAAATGCCATCAACCAATCAGAGGGCGGGATTCCCTCAGGTATACCACACCAAAGTTGCCGACAATACAGCTCCGTGACGTGTACGTCTGGGAGGCTCTCCACCAATCAGCGGCCGCCATTTTCGCTTGGCGCTCTGCCTCCGTCCCCAAAACGGCAAATTATAATTTATCTTCTGTTCGCTCAAGAGTATTTTCCTGCAGTAAAAAGTGGTCTGGCGGGAAGATACCATCACCATCTCCCCAAAAACCACTAGAAAACATCACTAACAAACTTCCTGGATTCTATATGGAAGAGATAAAGGAGGAGAACAGCAGGGATTCAGCCGCCCGAGTGATGTCGCGCAGGCCGTTCTAGCCAATCAGCGCGCCCGCAGCACTAGGGGGCGTGTATAAAGCAAGGCAGGGGGAGCCTCGAGCGACACTTCAGAGATGGCACTGGCACGGGCAGGTTCAAAGGTCACCGCCTACAGCCCTTCCCCCCTTACCTGGGAAGGTCCAGGCACCACCAGTACTTCGCCAAATACCAACCATGGGCCGAAGTTACATTAACGCTACCCCTATGCTTCCCGACATTTAGCAAGCCTAAATACCCACAGCCAGGCACTACATGGAGGGCGGGAGACTTGTGGCAAACAGGCAGAGTTGGCAAAACATTACTGGTCAGCTGTGATATGGTTATCCAGGCAAAAGAGAGAAGACCCTAATTTTACTAAGGACCCTTGTGGGCCCGCATACCATTGACCAAAAAGAAACTGACCTGACAGAGCCGGATGTGAACAAAGATATGTGTCCTTCTTGGGACAGAACCAAAGATAAAGTATTTAGCCAATGAAATTAAATAAAAATTATGGTTAGTTAAGATATACAGTTCTCATTGGTAGAAAAACATTACGACTATAGTTAGAAATAGAATAGGACTTGCTACGGAGTAGAAGTAAATTGAAATTAAATAAGCTTATAATAGATACATATATATATATATAAACTGAATTAGGAACCTGATCTTTTCTTTGCATCAGATAGTCCTTCTACTATCGGGAACAAGGGACATACCTTATCCCAAAAGAAAGTAATTATCTTTGACAGGGCCAGATCTTTCCTAGATAGAACAGCTCTCTTCCACTATTAGGACAAAGGAACATGCCTTTTTAATAGTTAGAAAAACTGCTTTTGGGGGTTTGTGAAGTAGGCTAGTTTAGCTGAGAAATAGTTAGGAGAGAGTAATTGATATTCTATAAATATTATCCACAAATACTTTTTGTTAACAAGGAAACGCTTTACCTTTCGTTATACGCAAATACTCCCATAACGTAATAAAGGGAATATCAATTATGTTCATTACTTCTATGTACAAACCATAATGTAATAAAGGGAATATTAATTATGTTAATTACTTCTATGTACAATTCAATAAAGGATGCATCGTTTATCGATTTAACTTCATGAACAGTCAACCGAGTAAAGGATATATTGTCTTATACTAATTCCTACGAGTAAGAATAAGCGGTAAGAAGGTAATAAGCGGACAAGGGATTTATGGTGGAAATATGTGTGCGGATACTTGTAAATATTAACAACTTACTTTGGGGTCATTGTGTTGTTATTATATTGCCGGAACGCATTAAGGTTTTCCTGTCGCATAGTCGGAATACGGCAAGTTCTGAATAGCGTTCTTACAGGTAGCTTATAGTGGGAATTTAATAGTTCCAATCTATAAGTTATGACTGGTGGCCGTAACTATTCACTCAACGCTTGAACGTATCTCACCTGAGTCGGAGACCAGATAATACGTAGAATTAAAGGGGGATCATTTATGTGCTGAGTTTATTTACGTTGTGAAAGCAAAGAGATGAATTATGTTCCCAGTCTATTTCCCAATGTACACGTAACCGTGATGTTGTGACTCGTGACCGAGGTCGAAATAAGTCAATTCATGAATTGCGTTCGTACAGATAGGCTGTAGCGGAAATCCACCGGTTCCAAGATACAATTTGTGCTGAAGGCCGTAGGTATTCAAAAACAGGTTGAACATATATCGAATTCGGACAGAGAAACAGACGTCGCGAGGTTAACAGGTGTCTTTTCTTAATAAACATTACAAACTCCAAACAACTGTCGGATTATCCCCAACCTGTAGCATAGTTTTAGAAAAATAAGTACTACAAATATAATTCTACTAACCAAGTGACACTCCTTCTCCTGGTTAAGGGAGCCCACCTCACTTTTTTCTCTTTATCTCCCTCTCTCTTTGGCTTGTATCCATTCGGCCCCCATTCAGCCTACTGTTTTAAAACATGTACACTCACGCGTACTAAAAGTTGCTCAGGGGTGGGTCCTTCCTTCCCCTACTCCACCCTGGGCAGGTGGAAGGGGGGTGTCGGGTCCAAGTCTACCCTCACCTTCCACCCCCAAACTATCCCCAACTCTCTCACCTTCCTTCTCTAGCTGGCAGTTAGTGATTAGCGACGATTGTTCTTATGTATTACAAATTAGTGTTTACCATCAATGCACATGCTTACAATGCAATGGCCACCATTTAACATTTATTGAAATTTACAAATACAATATACTGTATAATTGTATTCTCAAAATATGTTTCGGGTATTCTGCAGAACAAAAACTCGTTGATTACGGGATTCCTGTCCCATGGAATTATTATTTTTTTGCTCCTACCATACTCAGGGGACCTTACTGATGTGAGGATAAGAGCTACTTTTCTTATTTTGTCAATTTGTTTTTCACTCCCCTATAACATTATCAGAGTTATTTTTGTACAGCCAGTCCAGGATACTTTGTTTACATTCTAGCCTCCTTGGAGGGTCCACCTCGATGTTTAGTAGCCAATCAGAGTGGAGCTTCACCTACAAGAAGTCAATACATTTTCTATTGGTACTTTCCTGTTATCGACAGCCATAGCTGAAGTTTGCAGAGTAAACACCATAGACTTTATAATTTTTTTTTTTTTTTTTTTTTTTTTTTTTTTTATTTTTTTTTTTTTTTTTTTTTTTTTTTTTTTTTTTTTTTTTTTTTAATTTTTTTTTTTTTTTTTTTTTTTTTTTAATACCCAATCAGCGGGGGTGTGGGGGCGGCAGCCCCCACCCATAATACTAGGATAGGTTAGGTAAGGTTGCTAGGTTAGGCTAATGTCTTTTCAAAGTTGACTAATTCGAGTAAACTCCTAGATTGTTGGGGTATCTGAATTACAATTAACAATGCAAATGCTAATAAAAAGTGCTTTCCGTACTTTCTAACAATAAAATACACACTTACAAAGCATTAAAATACAAAAAGAAAATATATAAAGCCTAAAATAACAGGAGTTGTAGTTATGCAGAATATCCTATGTTTCTATGCACAGCGTGGGTTACACTACACGAATCTTGCTGTAGTGGTCTTGTGCTTCTCTCTCTCTCTCTCTCTCTCTCTCTCTCTCTCTCTCTCTCTCTCTCTCTCTCTCATTGCACTACTTTCTACGATCAAGACTTAATGTGATTTCAATATAATAATACCGTACTTGAATCCAATCTCATACCTTATTAAGGCTATTATGTTCGCCATTATTACAATACAATTTACTCCTAGATTCTCAAATTACTTACAGAGTCGGGCTTTTATGTCATTTAAGGGGAGGTTTTTAGTTTGGTCTCTAGATATCCATCAACCTTAAGATTACACCCTCTTGAGCCCCTTTCAAGATAAATTTGTACATTTTTCGGTAGAAAAATGTCCCGGCCGAAGGCCGATTCCTCTTAAATTACAGGCTCGCTATCGCTCGCCAGGATAAAATCGACACCTAAATTGCACGAAAGGTCTTAAATTTGACGGAAATGGGGCGAAAGTTCTTAAAATCGGCAAACTAATGGGGCGACTGTCTTCAAATCTCAAAACAATGGGGCTAAACATGAGGGAGAAAGGGGTCCAGAAAAAAATCCCTCAAGTCGATATCTCCCCTTAAGGAAAGGACTACAGGCAAAGATAGGCTGGAATAGTGTTAAGACTGTTATTGATTGTTTCGTTTATCATTTGAATCAGCTTCTCCCATTTATTCAATACCATACATACTATAAACGGTCTGCATTGAATTATATGTGGTCTATACAATTATTTCAATCAAGTAAATGTAGAACTGAAAACAAATTATCAAAGTCGGTGTTAACTATTAGTAGTAAGGTTTGAGGGTTCAATGTTATTTTAATACCACAATTTGTTTTGATATATTCGAAGATAAATATTGAATCTATAATTATGCTCTAAAGATCATAAGAACATTTGTTTTAACCCTTGGCAAAACCTAATAAAAAAGTATGGTACTAAAATGTCTTTTTCGGGTCTATATAGGCTACAGGAGACGCAACAATATAGCTAGCAAATTTCTAATGGTAGTTTTGGGTTCCTATCATCATATGCTTCATTTCTATATACTTTTTATCCCCGGGAAAAAAAAAAAAATCTTGGGAATTTTCATTTATTTTCTTAGGATTTTTTTGTTTTGGTCATTAACCTAACCAAAAACCCTAACCTAACCTAACCCAATAGCCCCCAAATACATTTAGGTTAGGTTAGGCTTTTTGGTTAGGTTAGCCTAATGAAAAAAAAAAAATCCCAAGAAAAAAATGAAAAATACCAAGATATTTTTTTAGTTTTTCCGGGATAAATCGTATATAGAAATGAAGCATATGATGATAGGAACCCAAAACTACCATTATAAATTTGCTACCTATATTGTTGCGTATCTTGTATATTAACCCTTTTTCGTAACAAGGTTGTCAATATGGTACTTCCAATTATCGATAGCTCTAAAGATCATATGAAAATGTGTTAAAAACCTAATTTAAAAGTATTTTCGTAACAAGGTTGTCAATATGGTACTTCCAATTATCGATAGCTCTAAAGACCATATGAAAATGTGTTAAACCTAATATAAAAGTATTTTCGTAACAAGGTTGTCAATACGGTACTTTCCCGTTATCAATGTACAATCAAACCTGAAAATTACAGAGTAAACGCCGTAGACTTCATCGACTACTCTTTCACCTTCTTATAATCGACAGGCAATTTTTGTTTTTATTTATTAAGGGATTAGTACTCAACCAGCGGGGGCGTGGGGGCGGTAGCCCCCACCCATAATACTAGGTTAGGTTAGGTATAGGTAAGGTTGTTAGTTTAGGCTAATGTCTTTTCACATCACTATCGGGGGGGGGGGGGGGGGGGGGGGGTCAACATCGATGGATCGATAGGCCTAATGGGGAAAATAGGTTTTCCCGAGATTTCTAATTAATTACAAACACGATATATTGATGGAAATTATTTTTGTTTTTATAAAAAACACTGAAAATTTGTGGTATTAAAATAAAAAAAATCCGGTTTGAGTATAGAGCCCTTGAGTAGCAAAGCTCGCCTTCTCAGTCCCCCCATCTCTGTCTATATCTGTGATCCCAGCCTATCACCTCTACAAACCCCCAAATAAGGAATAGGCTTAATTGACAGTTTTACCATCAACTTTCCTCTGTGTGTATCGAATGCAGGCAACATTCATCACACACGCTAATTAAAGGAAATATATCACATTCAGACCCCTTAAATCTTGGTTGTAGAAAGTGTGCTATGAGAGAGTTACAAGGAATAGTTAGTATCTCAAAGACCTTCCGGTCCATTTCGGGGAAATATTCGAAGTGGAAGGAGAGACATTTTTCAGTGCACTACACTCCTTACAGAGTGCGCAAAATACTATCTACTGTCTTCTTGAACTGATCAACTGAGGAAATGTTTACAACGTCAGAGAAAAGTTTGTTCCAGGTAGAACAGATCTTAAATGGGAAACAGTTTACACAAATACTAGTGCTGAACCTTTTCAATTTTAACTGCCAGCCATGGTTGCGCAACGTATTGCATTCATATTAAGGCTAAACATTTTGCTATGATACTCATTATGAAACCCATTACATATTTTAAAAACTTGAATTAACTGACCTCGTAGTCTAGTGTTAAGAGAGAGAGAGAGAGAGAGAGAGAGAGAGAGAGAGAGAGAGAGAGAGAGAGAGAGAGAGAGAGAGAGAGAGAGAGAATCAGAATACCACTATACAGCTGATAGACCTATTCATGTAACCCACATTGTGTATAGAGACTCATTTTGAGAATACAATTATACAATATATTTTATTATTACAATTCTACGAAATGTTAAATGTTAGCCATTGTAAGCAAGTGAAAAGATGGTTTAACAATAATGTGTAAAACACGAGAACAATCGTCGCTAATCACTAACTGCCAGTTAGAGAATGAAGGTGGGGTAGACTTGGACCCGACTACCCCCTTCCACCTGCCTACTATGGGTTTCAGAGGCCGTGTTACATGGTTTTTCGGGAATAACTTATTAACACAAATTTGGATTAGTATGATATTTTGACACAGCTTTATTCACACCCTGCCCTAATTTTCGCCAATATCGTGCATTACCAAAAGTGAAGAATTAAGGTACATGTCCCTGTGTCATGAGGTTAAAGTCGCACCTGGTCACACCTGGATGATGAGGAAACGAACAAGGTTAGTCACCCCCCCCCCCCATCTCTCTTTCTTTCCCTCTCGCTCTCTCTCTCTCTCTCTCGCTCGCTCGGTCTCTCTCTCTCTCTCTCACTTTCTGACACATGGAAACTACGGCCACTGGCGCATGCATTATACATATAAAAATGAGGCATGCAAAATGTGTTAATTTTATATTTATATTGTATAGTGACATAACGTGAATGTAAGGACAAGAGTATGGTAGGGTGCTGGGTATATAACGACCGTGTTTCATCGATGAGCAATGGTTCGGTTGTTTCCGGGTGTTGTGTGTTTTCGTTGGGTGCCATGGGCTTACGGCAGCAGTCGTATACAGTCAGCCATACGTGACATTGGCTCCAGCAAGGCAAATTATGGCAACCATGTTGCGTCATTGTCCGCGTGGGTGTAAACACGCATTTGTCATGCGTCTTTACTACATATACAGCAGAGAGAAAGCCGCCAATCGGCTAAAAATCAGTTTGAATAGGTAAGTGGTTAATTATGGCTATTATACGTAGTAATACTTAACCAGACAGAGACACAGGTTACGTGTACCAGTTTGCAGAACATTGGGTAACAAAAACATTTCAACAACACTAGTTAAAATATGGAAACCTAATGTTGATGATGATAATTATATTTTTTCATTATATAAGAAACAATTACAATTATATTTAATGGATAGCTAAATTGTGCTCTGAATTCTAGGAATTTTAAATTGTTAATTTATTTGTCGTCTATGTGAAGAGGCAATGTGTATTTGAATGTAAATGAGTATGTGTATATAATTTTCTTTATTTTGTGTATATATTATGTCTTTGTTTTGTATTGCACTTGTGTACATTTCTTTCCTTTGTTGTCTTATTTCACCTGATATGCATATGATTATAAGAGGACATAATTATATGCCTGATGGCATCAAATCATCTTTGTCATGGATATATCTTATCTTTGTATAATGGTACATTTTTGTAAACATGTATACCTATATCTATGGCAATAAACGGTTATTAACTGTTTTAATCTTTAGATCTTTAAAGGGCGTTTTACTGCAACAAATTAATTGGCAGCACTGAAATGGTGAGTCCGATAGCTACAAATATAATATTTATAAGTATCCATACAAAGAGCAAAGTATTTATAGCATGATCCCATGCTTACAATAACATACACAGTATTTATTAAGTTTTTCATGCGCCACATTAGACATAAATAAATATAATTAATTAATATCACTCCCAACACCAAACACCTCCGAATGAAATTAATTGGACTTTCACCACACAGGCCTTATGACCGCGTAGCGGAAGCCGTGGGAATGACGTTGAGAGCAGTGCAGATGATGGTGCACCGCAGCACCCAGTCGCGGCCTGGGACAGCGACAGCACCTCCAACACCGACAGCACCCCCAACACCGGGCGCCTTTGACAGTTTCGCCATCGGTGCCATTCGCCGCAATATCCACGCAAAGTTTGCTCCCAAGCAAACCTTCACGATTGGCTCCGTGACGGAAGACCTAAAGATGGCGAGCATCATCCCGGAGGCAACCTCGGAGACGTCGGTTTGGCGACTCATCCACAACATGGGATTCCGCTACAAAACCTCACAGCGGAAGATGTATGTGAGGAAGGAGTCGCTGGACATTGTGTGCCGCCGGATCAACGCTCTCCGGGCACTCAAACCATTCCGGGAGGAGGGGAGGCAGGTGGTTTACTTGGACGAGACCTGGTTTACCAACAGGATGAACCACAGCATGGAGTTGGTCGACAGCACTCAGCCTGCCACCAGCACCACGTTCAGTCGTCAAGTGCCGCCCGGAGAAGGGGAGCGTTTCGTGGTGGTAGCAGCTGGCACAGCCGACGGTTTCGTCGAAAACACATTCCTGTGCTTCCCGGCCAAGAACACCAGCGGCGACTATCACGGTGAGATGAACAGCAAGCTCTTCCTCCGCTGGCTGACGTCACAACTTCTGCCGTCGCTGGCTCAGCCATCGGTACTGGTGATGGATAATGCGCCATATCACAGCCAGCTGACGGAGGAGAGTCGCTGCCCCACCACTGCCACCAAGAAAGCGGATCTTATAAAATGGCTGAACCACCGCAGGCTACCCTTCCCACCACATGCCACACGTCCTGAACTGCTGCTCATCTGCAAGCAAAACCGGCCACAGCCACAATACACGGTTGATGACACCATCCGCGCGTGGGGCCACGAGGTCGTCCGTCTGGCACCCGCTCATCCAGAGCTCAATGCCATCGAGCAGGTATGGGGGTGCATGAAACGGCACGTGCGCTCCTCCCTACACCGTTTCACTCGGGCGGATCTACAGGAAAGGCTGGAGGAAGCCAGGCTTTGCGCCACTGAAGAGGTGTGGGCGGGTGGGGTCAGATGACTCGAGCCTTCGAAGACGAGTACTGGTCCACGGACAACATCCACGAAGGTGTGGATCCCGTCATCATCAACCTCGCTAGTGATGAAGAGGACGACTTGTTTTTAGATAGTGACGATGACTTAAAATAAACTGTTTGCTGTGTATTTTGTGTGTATCATTTGTCCACCCTTCATGTCTCCGCTTCCCTTCGTTGTATAAAATGACCTATTAATAAAACCTGGCCACACTCACCCCTCCACATTCCTATAAACTTTGTATAAATGTCCCATTGTCCTACCCTTCTCCTCCGTGTTTTTTTGTATTGTTTGTTTTATTGTCGGCAGCATCTTCCTCAACGTACCATCACTCATAACAATTCATGGACCTCACCTTTTTTCTAATTAAGGAAGTATATCTCTACAAACGGATTTACGAATATGATTTTCTATACATCAATTACGAACCTACATATACCATTGATTGTAAAGCAAGTCCCAGCCAATAATCAACCCAGATAGTAATTGCATAACGAAAATCGTACCGGTCCACCATTTTGTATAAGTGACTGTACTTACTTACATTACACTACCCTTCCTCCCCCAACATTTTCCCATCCTCACCCCTTCCCAACCCCTACCCAACCCGTAATTAATGACCAAGCGTCAACTGCCCATCCCACCTGACATCCAACACAACCTGACGATACGATGACCATATTACACCTTGCAGTAGATGCAATATCATGCCAACACAAAACCACACAACACCTGGAAACCACCAAACCACTGCTCTTCCATCACACACGCTCGTTTTATACCCACCACCCTACCCTACTGTTGCCCTTGCAGTCAGTTTATGTCACTATCATATATTAATAAAAAATTAACACATTTTGCATGCCTCACTTTTATATGTATAATGAATGCGCCAGTGGCCGTAGTTTCAATGTGAGAGAGAGAGAGAGAGAGAGAGAGAGAGAGAGAGAGAGAGAGAGAGAGAGAGAGAGAGAGAGAGAGAGAGAGAGAGAGAGCGAGAGGGAAAGAAAGAGAGATGGGGGGGTGACTAACCTTGTTCGTTTCCTCATCATCCAGGTGTGACCAGGTGCGACTTTAACCTCATGACACAGGGACAAGTACCTTAATTCTACACTTTGGTAATGCACGATATTGGCGAAAATTAGGGCAGGGTGTGAATAAAGCTGTGTCAAAATATCATACTAATCCAAATTTGTGTTAATAAGTTATTCCCGAAAAACCATGTAACACGGCCTCTGAAACCCATAGTAGGTTGGAGTAGGGGAGGTGTCAATATTTTCCTGGCGAGCGGTAGCAAGCCAGCATATATTTGTAACTTTGTAAATTTTCCAATAAAAAATGTCTCCGGCGAAGCCGAAGTTCTCCATACAATGCGGGCTCGCTATCGCTCGCCAGGAAGAAATCGACACCTGGATGGGGATAAAAGTCTTAAAACAGCTGGCTGAATGGGGCCGAATGGATACAAGCCAGAGAAAGAGAGAAAAGGAGAGAAAGATAAAACAATCCGGTGACCCCCCTTAACACAGTCACAGTAGGCCCACACTGCCAAGACAACCCAGCCTAGAACAATGCAGTAAATCCCTTCTAAACCTACTGTACAGTACAGCCTTAAATAATGTTATATTCTACAAATAATGTTATATTCTACAAATATAATTCATTATAAGCACCATATTCCATAGCCTAGACTTAACTGTATATGCAGTGATACTTACTTACAAAATAGTGGATTTTTTTATATTATTACCACGAGTTTTCCCGAGTGATTTTTTTTTATATTTTTGTTTTGTTTTTCATTTGCATCAATATATAGTGTATGTAATGAATTAGAAATATCGGGAAAACCTATTTTCCCCATTAGGCCTATCGATCGATGTTGAGACCCCCCGAGTTACGATGGGGCAGAAGGGGAGGGATGGAAGCGTTGGTGGTGGTGGGGGGTAATAGTTTGACGGGTGGGGGATAGCAGTGGTAGGAAGGGAGGCAGAGGAGGGTGGCTGGTCTATGAGTGGTAGGGTAGCACCCACAGTGTAAGGTGGAATTAATTATTTGGAAGTTAAACTAAAAGGTTCACTTTTGTATTATCTGATAAGTTAGATCTGTAACGCAGCATTATAATTAAAATCAAAGGAAATTGTTCAAACAATTGTTTCAGGTCTCACGCGAATTGATGAGGAGAACAGGGCAACCAACTGTACTGGGTTTGGTATTTTGTGGTTGGCAAGATTGGGAACACCAAGTATAGAAGTGATATCTTGATCACATAAATCAAACTTTATATATACATTAGCTATAATAATATAACTTTCTTACCTCTTTATTTACTCAATACACATGAAATGGACCCTTCGGTCATATGGCATTGCTGTCATATGCATGGGGTCAAACGAATTACCTTGTGGATCGGTCAGAAATAATTTGACTACACCTTCTAACTTAAACTAAATATAGTTATGCCTTTTATTGTTCATCCTGTCGTATAACATTATTGCGTCAGCGTGATCTGACCTAAGCTGTTTGTACGCCTGTTCCTCCTTTACTCAATATATCAATTCATAGATGACTTCAATATAATAGCAAACAGAGAAAAACAATATTTAAACAAATTAATCAGTGCAGATTATTTCTCGACCATATCGCAGGTTAGTAGTGACGTTATTGGAGAGAAAGATCTCCCACGCAACCAAATGTGGTGAAAATTCGAACCTGAGCAGTGTTGAATCAAGTTGATAGGTAAAATATGAAAATTAAAATAGATAATATATATAGGTAGCCTGGAAAGTTCGTTATTTTCCTAGAGTGCCGTATATTCCGTTAAACAGTCGACCAAAAACGGGAAAAGTGGTTAGGGCAGTGAGAATTCTGTTTCATAAGATAATTATTGAAAGTGTTACTTAAAGTTACTTAAAGTTTAAACATAACGAGTGTAAACGAGTGGCACTCCCCCCCCCCCCCCCCCCCCACACACTCCCCACAAACCGCGTAACAAACACCTCCTTGTCCTCCAGGCCCCCCCCCCCCCCCCCTCCCCCCCCGTCTCTCTCTCTCTCTCTCTCTCTCTCCCCCATGTAAGGGCGGGTGAAAAAAAAAAAAAAAAAAAAATGTTTACCAGAGACAACTGTACGAGTTGTAAGATGAATATACACATCCATGAAGGCACCGCATGTCGGATATGCAAGCAACCATATCGCTGGATTTGCATAGGATTGACACCAATAAATGAGGCGTACAATACAAGAGGGAAGAACCTCCATTACTGCGATAGTTGTTTCGATATCACATGGCAAGTCATACAGACTGTAAAAAATACAGAAGTACAAGATAGATGGAAATATAGCCAAGACATAGCTACCTTTCACAGAAAATGGGGAACTATTGGGGCCTCAGGGCCCATACAAATATCACAACCCACACACGCACACCTTCCCATGATAATGCCCACATTGCCTCCTGCACATCAACACACATCGCCTGCCGAACAACAACCTTTCGCACCCTACATATACACAAACCCTGTCGCACATCTCCCCACACCTCCCCAGACCCAGAAAACACCCACATTAATCCCATCTATGGCCATTGACCACCCTACTGCTGTTGATCAAATAAAATTGCAGGATGAATGTAGGATGCAACAAGCCCCCATATCAGGCTCCCCTTCCACATCGTCTCCCCCCTCACCACTGCCACCTGCCCACCTACAACCGACCGACCCGTAACTCCACCCCCCTGCAGGCCTCACCCACCCATACACCAAGCCCACTATCACCCACAACCACACTTAGCTCACCACATAACCCCTTGCAGCCCCAGCCACACCTACTGGGGTTGTCTACACCAGTGTGCAGATATTATCTGGAAAGAAGGTGCTACTTTGGTCAAAAGGGCGAATATAATGGGAATTCATGTAGATTTGCTCATCCCAAAATTTGCAACAACATAACCAGTCATGGAAAATGTAGATTTGGTAAAACCTGCAAATACCACCACCCATCCCTTTGCAAGACATCACTTGAGAACAAGACCTGCTACAATATGAAATGCCCAGCTTTTCATATTAAAGGGACTTGGAGATATGCTAGACCTAACACGAATGGTAGCCCAAAAACTCTCTAGCTATGCGAGGACGAGACAGAGGAAAAAGGCAAGGAGGGAAAGGGCAGATGAAGATGAAGAGACTGAGGGAGATGAAAGAGCACATAGAACACCTCGAGCACCTCCTGGCCTCCCAAGAGTGGCCAATACATCCCAAAGACTATTAGGTACACATAGTACTCCAAACAATCCCTCCCCAATCTTGTTTGCAAATATCCAAGGCCTAAAAAATAGAACCACGAACAAAGTACCATTTATTAGGGGCCTGCTAGAAGAAGGAAACGCTATATTTGCGGCTCTCACAGAAACTCGCATTAAAGATCAGGAAGATAGTGAGGTATGGATTCCTGGTTACAACCTACATAGGGCGGACAGAACGCATAGATCACATGGAGGTGTAGCCTTGTACATACATGACTCACTGATATGTACTGAATTCCTAAATAACAGTAATGAAGTGGTGGAAATACTTGGAGTTAAAATAGAATCCCTAAATTTAGCAGTTATTGTTACATACAGGCCTCCAGACTCATCCCAAGAAGAATTCAAAACCCAGCTCAACAAATTAAAATCAGAAGTGGAAACCCTGGGGAACCCAACACCAAATATTATATGGCTAGGAGACTTTAACCTACCAAACATTAAATGGAGACAACTAGAAAACCAGTTAGTGGCAAATAACACCGGAGAAGCAAATACTAATACGAGAGAGCTTTTTGAACTTTGTGATTTTTTTAGTCTTACCCAACATATTGCTGAACCCACACGGGAAAACAATATCTTAGACCTGGTCTTCACTAACAACGACTCTCTAGTACACAGCATTAACATATCGGACACAACATACTCAGATCATAAATTAATTGAGATCAAATCAACCTTAGAAAGTGTACAGACAACCTCAGAATCGAGAACAAAAACCGGACCCTTCAGTAAATTTAACTTCAATAACAAAAACATTAGGTGGGAAGAGGTAAATCAAGAAATGGAGGAAATAGACTGGGAAGATTTAATGGGTAACCTGACACCAGCAGAATGTCTAGTCTTAATAACAGAAACCATGACCCAAATCTGTAGCCACCATATACCTGCAAGACAAACAAAACGAAGAAGCAAACAAGATCGGGAAAGGAGGAGGCTGTACAGAAGAAGAAAATTACTCACACAAATCAAAATCTACAGGATAGGCAAAAGGTCGAAATAGATAGAGAAATTGTGGAAATTGAACAAAGGCTAAGAATATCATATGAACTACAACATATGGAAGAGGAGAGGAAAGCTATTGCAGGTATAAAGGAAAATTCCAAATACTTCTTTTCATACGCCAAACAAAAGGCTAAAACAACATCAAACATCGGCCCACTGAGCAAAGGGGACGGCTCTTTCACAGGGGACAAAAAGGAAATGAGCGAACTCTTAAGCAGGCAGTATGAAATGGCATTCAGTGAGCCTGATGAAACAAAAGTCATCAGAGACCAAAATATATATTTCATGGAAACCTCCCCCACGGAAACCCCTCAGATGCTGGATATTGATTTCGGTCCAAAAGACATAGAAGAGGCCATTTCCAACATGCCATCCCACTCGGCACCAGGCCCGGACTCATGGAATTCGATCCTAATGAAAAAATGTAAGGAAAACCTCTCAAAACCCCTGGCTATAATGTGGAGAAGGAGTCTAGACACTGGTGACATACCAGATAGCTTGAAAAATGCAATAATTGCCCCACTGCATAAAGGAGGGAGTAAAGCACTACCAAAAAACTACCGCCCAGTAGCTCTAACCTCTCACATCATTAAAGTTTTCGAGCGAGTCCTGCGAAGCAAAATTTAAACATTCATGGAGGCAAATGAACTACACAACACCGGTCAACATGGGTTTAGAGCGGGAAGATCATGTCTCTCACAACTTTTGGAACACTATGACAAAATTCTTAAAGCGCTAGAAGAAAAAAAAACGTGGATGTCATTTACACCGATTTTGCTAAGGCATTTGATAAATGTGACCATGGTATAATAGCCCACAAACTGAAAGCAAAAGGTATAACTGGGAAAATCGGACGGTGGATATACAATTTCCTCGTAAACCGAAAACAATCGGTAGCAGTAAACCAAGTCACTTCTGAGCCTTCGGATATCAAAAGCTCAGTGCCCCAAGGAACAGTGCTAGCGCCCTTCTGTTCCTCATACTAATTTGCGACATAGATACCAACACCAGACACAGTACGGTGTCGTCTTTTGCTGATGACACAAAATTAAGCAAGATAGTAAACACACAAGAGGACACGGGCCGACTGCAGGAAGACATGAATGTAGTGTTCCAGTGGACCAGGGAAAACAACATGCAATTCAATGAGGAAAAATTCCAATTAATACGGTACGGAGATAATAATGGTGTTAAAGAAATTACAAATTACTTAACAGAATCTAACCACATAATAGAACGGAAAGACAGTGTGAAAGACCTTGGGGTATTAATGTCTGAAAATATGGGTTTCAAAGTACATAACCAGGTCAAAGTGGCGGCTGCGAAACGTCTAACGGGTTGGATTCTGCGTACTTTTAAAACACGCGATGAATTGCCTATGATAACGCTCTTCAAATCTCTAGTGCTACCGCGGCTTGAATACTGTAGCGTATTAACATCCCCATACAAAGCAGGTGAAATAAATGACGTAGAGAGTGTACAAAGAAATTTCACTTCGCATATAAGTTCGATAAAACATCTACACTATTGGGAGCGTTTAAGAGCACTGAATCTGTACTCACTGGAACGTAGAAGAGAACGTTACCTAATAATATACACATGGGAAATCGCAGAGGGTTTAGTACCAAACCTACATACTCCGATAGTCATGAAATTCAGTGATAGGAGAGGCTGGGAATGCGAAATCCCCCGGATGAATAACAGGGGTGCTATGGGCTCTCTGCGAGAGGGCTGGTTATCACACAGAGGCCCACGTCTCTTCAACAAACTCCCACGGCGAGTAAGAGACATGAGGGACATCTCGTTAGACAACTTCAAGAGAGCCCTAGATGTCGAACTGCAAAAAGTGCCAGACGAGCCCATCCTCGCAAGGGAGCGAGCTGTCGCTTCAAACAGTCTACTGCACCAAATCACCACCCATAACGAGGGGCGTCGCGCTCCTTGGTGCCGCTAGAGGAGCGGCGAACACATCCAAAGGTATCCAAAGGTAAAGGTAATGATCCCATCAATGGCATATATTTCAATATGATCAGAACACTATGATCTGTACTATTTGTTATAATGAATATTGCTATAAATAAGTATTTATATAGGCTACTCTTACTATGATGTTCCATTACCAGGTAATCACAAACATCTGTGTTATTTTCAAAATTTCGACTTCTCATCTATTAGTCATCATCAAGATCTACAGTTACCACTATATACGATCTCAGTATTAACCTTGAGTTTCGTATAGCCTACATTAAAACGAAGACTCATGTTATTATGCCTATTATTTTACTTTTCCATGAAACTTAATTAAACAGTTTAATACACTAAACAATATATTAGATGCAGTCACAAGGGGAAAATGAACTAACAATTTGCCAAAATAATAGAAACAATAAAGAATAGGAAATGATGTATCATTACTCAAATATTAGCCTACACATTTGCAGTTCGTGATTACCTGGTCCTCCTCTTTCTCCTAAAGGGACTTACTTACTGTCTGTCGTCCTTCGACCTTGAGCATGTAATCGTTATCTCCCTATCACACTGGCTTAAGGGGAGAGTTTGCTCCCTAGTCCTCTATCAAGCATTAACACATTTAATATCTACCAAGACTCCCTTTCAAGATAAATGTGTCAATTTTTCGGTAGAGAAATGTCCCTACCCAAGGTCGGTTATTCCTAAATTTCAGATTCGCTATCGCTCGCCAGGAAAAATAATAGACACCTAAACAGTAAGAAAAGTTCTAATATTGACAAATGGGGCGAAAAGTTATAAAATTGCCAAGCTAATGGGGCAAACGCCTTAACATGTCTCAACATTAACATAGTCTTAAACATGAGGAAGAAAGGGGTTCAGAAAAAACACCCTCAAGTGAAAATCTGCCCTTAACGTATGACCGTCGTCATACGAATATCTGCTGAACTCGCTCCTCGGATTGATTTACTCCAATTTTGGCCTGAATAGATTCCGTCTGTAGGCTGTTATTAATGTTTAGCAATGCTACTAAGAAGTCGAGTCTATATACCACAGTGACGCAAATATGATTAGTTTGACCTCTAATACAATTGACAGGAATTGAAGATCAATATGATCGAGAATACACCGACGATTGTCAGTGTATTAAGTAGCGCAGTGGTAACAGTAATAGGCATACATTCAAAGTGTAGGAGTTCGAGCCCCTCGGACGTAGTTTGTTATCTTTTTAATTCGTAATTTAGATAATTTTGAACTAATGTATGGTAGCCTACAATGTTTAAAATTGGTTAAAGTATATAGAGTTTATAAAGTATATATTTCTTGATTACAATAGTCTTACAATATTATCGAATCTACTGTTATTACACTAACTACCCTATGTAACTAGACTAACTGCTAACCTAATTGTATCCTTTCATAAATGAACTTATTGTGTCCTAACTTAATGTTATATTCTAACCTAGATTACCATATCCTAGTTTATATACTAAACTACAGTATTATTGTATATAATAACCCAAGACACTCAACATGTATTATATATGAAATTAACACATTATCTGCAAAATATGTTATTTCACTTCGTATAATGTATTTCTAAGTAAAAACTAAAACAAACCAAAATAAATCAATACAAAAATATCGCTGCCACGGGAGTCTCGATCCCCGGTTAGTAACCTGTTGAGTACCGGTACCGTCCTTGCAACTATATTTTGGCTACCGGTACCATTAGACAAAATTAGTTAGCTTAAATAGGGCCTCCAGCGATTAACAGGCTTTGAACTATCTCACTTAACCCTTTTACTACCACAAATCCTTAAACTGCACACAATCGTCTAAATATAGCTAGAATATATTACATTGACGTCGCCAGCAAAGAAGTGGTTAATATTACAGCAATTTGTCTCCCGCAAAAAAAAAATAAAAAATAAAAAAAAACACTAAATACGATTATTGAAGATAAATGCAATCAATAGCGGATGAGGTCAATATTTACGAGTCACACCACAGCTGGGATCTCATTTCTAATGGTAGTTTTGGGTTCCTATCATTCTATGCTTCATTGCTATATACTTTTTATCCACCGGAAAATATATATATATTTTTTTCTTAGCATTAACCTAACCAAAAAACCTAACCTAACCTAACCTAAATGTATTTGGGGGCTGTTAGGTTAGGTTAGGTTTTTTAATTAGGTTAATGCTAAAAAAATAAATAAAGCCAAGAAAAAAAAATCTGGTGGATGAAAAGTATATAGCAATGAAGCATAGAATGATAGGAACCCAAAACTACCATTAGAAATGAGATCCCAGCTGTGGTGTGACTCGTAAATATTGACCGCGGATTATCCCCTTTAGCACGATGACGCCTTTTTACCTTTGATTCTGGCTAAAATTACAAAATTATATTCAGCTTCAGAATTACTATGTGTTATTCAGAGGCTTTTTTGAGACCGTAATTACCCCTTTGGGTCCAAGAGGTAGATTATAAACCAAGGAAAATCATCTATTAGTAACCGGAATATGATCACAATTTCGTCATTGTGCTAAAGGGGTTAATTACAAGACCATTTAACCGTTTTCCAGTTCATAATATATATATTTTCAGACTTTATATCATTAGCTCGGAATTCAGTTGAGATGAAAGACCACGCAAATCGTAGATATGATGAATGACGACGGAAAATAGGCCAGTGTGATAGCCTAAGATTTCCAATGTACAAACCCGTTTCTCAGGTAATATGTTCACTTTGCATACAGTTATGTCAGAGCATATCCAAGGTTGCAAATATATCCGCAGTTAATTAGAACTACTAGCAGTTATTGGAATTGTTGAAGGTGCCTATTGCGAAATGACCATTTCTGCCTCTACTGTGTGAACTTTAATATATAATGTGACAAATTACATATATTATATAATATGACAAATTACATATAATTATGGATGGGTATAATATATCATACTCAGAGATCAAGCAAAATACAACCATACCGAAATACACATCACTAGAGGTTTAAAGTAAGCCCGCTAATGTTGTGGCATTAAAACAAACGTATATTGCAATTAACTGGGTGTAATTTATATGGTATGGGAGGGAGAAGAAGAGAAGTAGTGGAGGAGGAGGTGGGGATCAGGAGGTCAGAAGTGTGGGAAGCCATGAAAAGAGTGAATTTGGGGAAAGCACCAGGAACAGATGGAGTGTGTGGGGAAATGTTGAGGTATGGTGGTGAGATAGTGATAGAATGGGTATGGAAAATGTGCAAACTAGCATGGGAGAAGGGGAGTGCACCCGATGACTGGAAGACTGGCATAATAGTCCCCCTATATAAGGGCAAAGGGGAAAGAGGAGTGTGGTAACCACCGAGGAATATGTCTTCTAAGCGTAGTAGGGAAGGTATACAGTAGGGTAGTGATTGAGAGAGTGAGAGTGAGAACGGAGAAATGGATAGGCGACGAGCAGGGAGGTTTTAGGAAGGGAAGAGGATGTGTAGATCAGATTTTTACCCTGAATTGTGTTGTGGAGAAATATCTGGAGAAGAAACAAAAGGTGTATGTTGCATTTATGGACTTGGAGAAAGCCTATGACAGAGTGGATAGAGAAGGGTTGTGGAAAGTACTTAGAATATACGGAGTAGAGGGCAAGTTGCTGAAAGCAGTGAAGAGCATGTATGAGGGTGCAAAGGCGGCAGTACGTGTGGAGAGTGAGCAGAGCGAGTTCTTTGCCCTGAATGTTGGTTTGAAACAGGGGTGTGTGATGTCCCCGTGGTTGTTTACTGTATATATGGATGGAGTCATGAAAGAAATACTATCAAGAGCAGTGGATGTTGGTGTATCGCTGAAAAGGGAGGGAATTGAGTGGAAGCTACCTATACTGCAGTTTGCGGATGATACAGTTCTGATGAGTGATAATGAATGGGAGTTGCAGGGTCTGGTAAATGAGTTTGGAACAATGTGCGAAAAACGGAATTTGAAGGTAAATGCGGGGAAGAGCAAGGTTATGGTCTTCGAAAGGGGTTAAGTCACAGAGTGTGAGGTGAAGCTGAACGGTCAGGCTATGGAGATCGTCAACTCTTTTAAGTATCTGGGAAGTGTGTTGAGTAAAGATGGGACTATGGATGAAGAAGTGCGGGAGAGGGTACAACAGGGGAAGAGGGTTGTAGGAACGCTAAAAGCAGTAACAAGAAATAGGGTGGTCAGTATGGAAGTGAAGAAGTCCTTGCATGACAGTGTGGTAATCCTGACACTGACTTACGGAAGCGAAGCATGGACGTTGGTTGAGAGACTCAGACCAAGAGTGAGAGCAGTGGAAATGAATTACTTAAGGAGTGCGTGCGGAGTGACATGGAGGGATAGACAGACTAATGAGGAAGTAAGAAGGTGGTGTGGTGCGAAGGTAGATGTGCTGGAAAGTGTGAAAAGGAACAACTTGAGATGGTTCGGCCATATGGAACCTATGGAAAGCGAGAGAATGACTAAGAGGGTGTACGAGAGCGAGGTGGAGGGACAGAGAGGGAGAGGTAGACCGAATGAGAGGTGGAAGGATGGAGTGAGGAAGTACATGAACGAAGGCGGTGCTGGTTGGGGGGAGGGGCGTTGACTGACTGGGAACAGAGGTACATGGGGGCGGTTCCTTCGTGGCCACCCCTTCGGGGATCATGGCGTCAGGCAATAGATAGAATTTATCATATGGTCGGTTATGTCACCCGACGGTAAATTGAATCCCGTAGCAACTGATTTATCGATACGTAATGGAAAATATGAAAATGTCATATTACTGCCAAGTCCTCATAATAAACAACATATTTTGCTATATAATCTTCGTAATAGTTGAGTAATAAAGATGAGGACATGACAATTTACCAACAACTAAAAATAAACAAACTATAGTTATAAATCGCGGCAATATGACTATCAACACAATTGTATGCCGCTTTTATAATTGTTGCCACATATTAGCAAAACATAAATCAGGCTTATATAATTACCATTTGTCAAAGAACATTACGTAATTAATCGGTTATTTGCCACAAATCAATGGATTCCATTTCCTCTCTGCTCCCACCTTAACTTTAACAGCCACACAAGCACACGCTTCTTTCCTACCTCACTAACACTTCTACCCCCACCCCGCAAACCATCACCCTCCCACCATCGCCTACTTCCACTCCCGTTCTCCCCCATCATAACTCTCCAGCTAGAAAGGACACAATGACTGAGTAGAAGTCCTGAGGCGGTGTCTCTGTTTCATATGCTCGGAACTGTACATTGATAACGGGAAAGTACCATATTGACAACCTTGTTACGAAAATTTAATTTTAGTACCATACTTTTATATTAGGTTTTTCCGAGGGTTTAACACATTTTCATATCATCTTTAGAGCTATCGATAACTGGAAGTACCGTATTGACAACCTTGTTACGAAAAAAGAAATTTTAGTACCATACTTTTTTATTAGGTTTTGCCGAGGGTTAAAACAAATTTTCTTATGATCTTTAGAGCATAATATTATAGATTCAATATTTATCTTCAAATATATAAACAAAATTCGTGGTATTAAAATAACATTGAACCAAAATAGTGTATAGCTGTTACTATGCATTTAAGATTACAAAGTATATGACATCTAACTTACCAGTAATAACAGGCACACTAATAAGTCACTATATGTGGAGAGACAGGACCCGTAGCACTAGCACTCACTCAACTCCCCTACCTACAATGGCTGCCAGCCTGGGCCGGCCCTGCCGCTGACGAACTGACGTCAGTCGGACGGCCAGATTTTCACAAATATATATTTCACATTTAAATTAATTTTAACTAAACAAAGGTAGTAATTGTCTTGATAATACTTTAGAATATTAAATATATATTATAATAAATGTTTCTTCAATCAATCCCTAATATAGGATACGGTATATATTTCCCAAACACAAATGTTGCCAGACCTCACTGTACCCGTAAATGTTGCCAACTCACAAGTAGGTAGCTATTCCTGGCATCTATACTTGTTACAGGTAGCTTTGCCTTTTGTCTCCTTTATAAACGTAGACAAAAATTAAGATGATGATGATGATGATGATGATGATGATGATGATGAAGAGGGAAATTATTTATGGAGGGATTGTCTTGTGTTGGGAATGACCCTTGACCGGTAAGTGAGGATGCGATTCTCATTTTATTTTTGGCGAACTTTATACGACTGTATAGATCTTAGGAAGGGTCTTTAGGTATCAAAGGAGGAAAATCAGTCTCAGTAATGTCTCAGACTTCAATAACTCCTTCCTAATCTGAATAAAATCGTCTACCGATGGCCAACATATCATCAACAAAAGTCATCCGTTCCTGAGAAGATTCAGTTTCTAATATATATACCGGTATATATACTGTACATACTGTATATATATACACACATATGTATATATATATATATATATATATATATATATATATATATATATATATATATATATATACTGTATACATACAGTATATACAGTATATACAGTATATACAGTACATACTGTATATACTGTTTATACATATACAGGGTGTCCCGCGAGTTTTGTCAAATACTTCCAGAGATGAAAGATTAAGTAATTCTAAGTAAAAACCGTTATATACACATAGGCTTTTGGTGGCATTGTTTTTAGCTATGGACCCTTAAAGTCGTCATTTTGGTGTTTTTTGTAATTTCTAACCCTGTTTTTTTCAATAAGATAAGGATAGGAAAACAAATATAAAGTGTATTATGAAGCATGATATCAATACTTCAAACTGAATATTACAAGAAACCAACAAAACATAATTTTAAGCTCATCATCACGGAAAGAAGAAAGGAGCTACAGAGGATTTTTTGGTGTTTTCTGTCAGTTTAATCCCATTTTCCTAGTAATTAAAATTAATAGCGACACCGTTAAATGCTGTATGATGGTGCATGGTATCAGTACTTAATGAAAACACCAAAAAATCCTATGTAGCAATTTTCTTCTTTCCGTGATGATGAGCTTAAAATTAAGTTTTGTTGGTTTCTTGTAATATTCAACTCCCTGTCAAGGGAATATGAAGTACGATGTAGGGAAGTATTTGGTGTCAGTTTGAAGTATTGATATCATGCTTCATAATTCACTTTATAGTTTGTTTTCCTATCCTCATCTTATTGAAGAAAAACAGGGTTAGAAATTACAAAAAACACCAAAATGCCGAATTTAAGGGTCCATAACTACAAAACAATGCCCCAAGAAGCCTATGTGTATATAACAGTTTCTACTTAGAATTACTTAATCTTTCATCTCTGGAAGTATTTGACAAAACTCGGGGGACACCCTGTATATATATATATATAGACGTGATGGTCGAATGGTAAGCACACTCACGTGTGAATCTGCAAGACCCGGGATCGAATCCCTGCCACGGCGGACATTTAGTGGGTGTGGTAGTTCGACCTAGCATGTTTCACATGCTCGCACCCAGTCAGGGTACATCCTGACGACGTATACAGACTAAACACACATAACAAAGCCACTCCAACAGCTTCCTCTCTCTCCAACACCCCTTCTCCCCTCTCTACACTCTTCAGAAAAATAGGAAAAGTAGAATGTAGATACGAGGTGCCGTTGTAATGGCTTATCCCTCAATACTTCATCTGATCTGATATATATATATATATTTGCTTTAAGGCAAACATGGTTAAAGGAAATAGCAATTTCAGCATTAGTTGTTTTATTATTCAGAGATTCAAGGTTTCTGATTAATCTTCGTTGAGGTTCAGTGAGCAGATAGATGAGGTTAGCAAAGTTCATAGTGGTTCCGACTTTTCGCTAGGCATCTGGCATTTTCAAGGAGTGAGAAGGCCCTGAAGACGTTGCTGGAATTATGTACCAAGGATCGGGCTCCCTTCCTTTGCCCCCGAGGTAATATGTATCAACAGATAGACGGCGTGGCGATGGGCAGCCCCCTGGGGGTCCTTTTTGCCAACTTCTTTATGGGAACTATCGAAGAGGAACTCCTTTAATGAGGACTGTGGGCCCCATTCCTATATTGGTATGACTCAGACTCGTCTGTCTCGTCGGCTTACTCTCCACCTTCAGTCTGGAGCTATTAAAGACCACTACCTCTCCCATAATCACCCCGCCCTCACCCGCCATGATTTAAATAAACATACCTCCATACTTGACAAGGAAAATGACCCCAGAAGACTCTCTATACTTGAAGCTCTTTATATAAAAGCTTTAAACCCCAAACATAAACAACCAAATACTGGATCTACAAATATTACCTTCTGCTAAACGTCACTAACCCGCTACGGGCGCCGCCCCCCCACCTACTTCCCGCGCCACAGATGTCTACTCAAACCATAATGCAGCCCTCTGCCCCGACGACTTCTACCAGCCAATCACCAACAAGGACCAGCGCACGTCTAGCAGGACGCCACCCTCAGCCAATGGCAGGCCACCAAACACACAGTAGCCCCGCCCACTCCTTGCTCCCCTGTCCCCTCATATGTATATATACCCGTAATTTTGAACATTGTAATCACTCCTTGAAAATGCTAGATGCCTAGCGAAACGTCGGAACCACCATGAACTTTGCTAACCTCATCCACCTGCTCACTGAACCTCAACGAAAATGAATCAGAAACCTTGAATCTCTGAATAATAAAACAACTAATGCTGAAATTGCTATTTCCTTTAACCTTGTTTGCCTTAAAGAAAATGTATTACCTGGCTTTACTAACATATATATATATCTATATATATATATATATATATATATATATATATATATATATATATATATATATATATATATACCGCATATATATATACAGGTATATACAGTATTTATACTGTATAAATATATATATATTTATATATATATATATATATATATATATATATATATTTTTTTTTTTTTTTTTTTTTTTTTTTTAAGTTGACACGAATGATGCAATATGAAATGACAATATTATAGGTTTGATTCCCGGAGGGAAGTAAAGAAAACCTAATATTTAGTAGGGCCCCATAATCATTGACAATATGCCTATTAGTATAATAGTCTCCCATCAAACACCGCGGTCGCTAGTTTGAATCTACCGCGCGGGAGGACAGGAGTACTAACCTCATAAGTGCAATGCGTATTCTCTTATGGAATCGTCTTTATCATTGGGTACTCACTACAAAAAAACTTTGTAAAAAAGAAAAAAGAACAATTAACTTAATAATTGCTACACTCAAGCTCTCCCGTGCGTGGATTTCATGCGTGTGGATTCCTGACGCTGGCCCTCTAGCAGCCATACTTCCTTCACTGACATAATAATTATCAAGATACAACTCAGAAATCAAGCGAATGGGAAGGGGATGGCAGGGAGAGCACTAACATCGTCAATGATCACAGGGCCCTACTAAATATTAGGTTTTCTTTACTTCCCTCCGGGAATCAAACCTATAATTTAATAGTGGCCCCTCCATCATTGACGATAGGCCTGATATACGTGACTGGAGGGGGACATTCGTGACAATATCAAAACCACCAACCTAAATAACATAGGTAACAGAGAATCTGTATAACATTATAAGTTTTTTATTGTGTACATACAATATAAAAATATAAAAGTCGGTAAGCAGTGCGTTATTTCAAAGAAGATCTGCTTGTACATGACCAGACCTTCACTTGAGATCTATTGCATGTTTAGTGAGAACATTCTTGTACTCTCATAACTAGAACCTTAATCCTTTGGATCATGTTCTGGTCTTAACATTA
Organism: Paralithodes platypus; assembly: GCA_032716605.1. Taxonomy (NCBI): domain Eukaryota; kingdom Metazoa; phylum Arthropoda; class Malacostraca; order Decapoda; family Lithodidae; genus Paralithodes; species Paralithodes platypus. The sequence continues at coordinate 38,356,703 of CM064547.1, forward strand.
TTTGTACAATAAAATCTGTTTGTACATTCTGCTAATACTACATACAGTAGCTGCAACTATGATAGATTTCTTAAAATAAAATATAATTTGATTAAACTGTATAACCAGTTCTATTCATATCACAGCTCGTGATTTATCACAATCTCCGGCGGAAGGGTTCTAGTGGGTCTTAGGGTTATTTTGCACATCCCCCCCCCCCTTTTTGCCCGAAGAATAAATGTACATACAATTAGCACATGGACTACCAGACCCGTTGCCGTAATGCTACACAGGTCCGCTTTGGCTTGTCCAGAGCGACCGACAGGTATCGCGTAAGGAATGTGTGATTAGACGCCCACAACTGAGCGTCGGCTATGTCGTTAATGGAAACATTTTGCACAAATCTGAGGGAGACAGCCCACTTTCTAATATCGTGGGCTCTGCCTACCACGCCGGGATTACTTTCCTTAATTACATCTACGAGTAGAGAAGCTAATTTCCTTCTCGTGACATGAGTACCTGTCTGGTTGACCCATAGGAAGCCTGGTTGTAGAGGTTGTGCAACCCTCATAAACTTAACTAAAGCTTGTACCGGGCATAAAATGTGATGCGTACGTCCACGTTTAAGCGCCGGGACTGAGAATTCTGAGAAAACATGATCACAATGTTCGTTTTTGGCAATAAATGTGGGAGACGGCGCGATCTGCACATGCTCATGCAGTCTCCCAAACCTGAGACAATTTGGCTCATTGCTCGTCGCCGCCAGCTCTGAAACCCTGTTACCTGTCGCCAAAGCCATAAGGAACACAGACTTTTTTAAGACCAACTCAAAATCTGGCGCATGGTTGAACTTGTGCGACTGAAGTAATGATAACGCTTTGTCTAGCGACCAGGTAGACATGACTGACGTGGTGGTGGGCGTAGTTTGAAACATGCCCTCATGAACCCCTTCTCCTCCGCCTGCGGTATGGATAGACCAGTTAGGTCGTAAAAGGGGTTGCTAATGGCAGATAAGTGATTCTTTAATGTAACAACTGAGAAACGCTTCTTTCAAACAAATAATCTAAGTATTTAAAAAATTAAAGCCACTGAGGCATCAGATTGCGCTGTTTCTACTATCCAGGTTGTGAAAGTTTTCCAATGTGATTGGTAATGTCTCCTGGTGGACAGAGTATATTGATTCAGAAATTTACTAGTGACACTTTCCCCATACCGAGTTAGCCATTTGGCATTGTAAATGTCCATAAGGCAAAAGTTAGCGAGGTCTGAAGGTTGCCAATTGTCTCCAAGTGGAATGCAGAGACCGGGAGTGACACCGGGTTCCTGCACCACATTAGCAATTAGTGATACCACACTTGAGCCGGCCACATTGGCGCGATCATCGAGACTATGCCCCGGTAACCCCGTAGTTTGTGAAATACTTGACACATGAGTGAAGCGTCTGGAGGAGGAAAAAAGATAGATTGAATTCCACCTGTTCCAGTCCTCCAGTAAAGCGTCGGGACCCCCCGCCGGAGTTATTACCCGGCGGGTCAGATATAGAGGTAGTCTGTGATTTCCCTCGGACGCAAAGAGATCCACTTGTGGACGGTATGGCTCTGCAATCATCTTGTCGAAGACGGTTTGCGTGAGAGCCCATTCTACTAGGGTGCCCTGTCTCCAAGACAAGGCATCCGCCCATATGTTCGCTATCCCCGGGAGGTAAGATGCGTGTAGATGAATGCTCAGCGATTCGGCCAGAGCAAATATCTGTTCTGACAATCCCAGCAACTCTCGAGACCTCGTTGACCCTTGCTTCTGAATGCAGTGAACTGCAGTCAAGTTGTCCATTCGAAATGCAATTGACTTCCCCTGTAAGGAAGAGCCGTGAGCTTGAAGGAAAAATAATGGGACTAGAAGCTCTTGTTTGTTGATGTGAAAAGTTACGTCTTGGGACCAAAGACCCTGAGCTTGGTGACCTAGGTTGGATTGATAAACCCAGCCTATTACCCCTGAAGCGTCTGTGTCTACCCATACCGTAGGTGGAGGAGAAACCCATGTCATTATAGAGTGCAATATTTCGGTCTTTGCCCAGACCGACAGTAAGTTGTGAATTAACCGAGGAATCGACCATAGTTTTCCCGCCGGCAATAGTGGGAAAACTGTGTTGCCTTCCATGATTAATCTCCTTACTTTCAACCGGCCCAACTTAACAGTTAATTGGATCCAGTTGATTGAACCGACCAGGGACTCCCCCGTTTTCCTCGTCGTGTTCAGACTGTGGGGAAAAAGAAACAGTTTCTTGCGAAATCTGTTGCGATTGTCCACACTCTGAGTAAGAATCAGATTGACAGTGTCCCAGACCAGGCCTATCTACTGAATTTCTCTTGTGGGAACAAGGAGCGACTTTGCCAAGTTGACCTTGAATCCTAGAGTTTGTACATGATGTAATATTTGCTTGACATGGAAATGACATAACTCCTCCGACTCCGCCACTACTAGCAAGTCATCTAGATACCACAACACCTTGATACCTTGGGCTAGTAAGGGCATGAGGGCCTGCCGGACTAATTTTGTAAAAATTCTCGGTGCCAGGCTCAATCCAAAAGGCATTCTCTGAAAGACGTAAGTCTCTTTCTTGATCCTCAAGGCGAGGATTTTTTTGAACCGTTTGTTTATGGGGACATGCCAATAGGCGTCTTTCAGGTCTAATGAGCACATCCAGCTTTGCGGCGGGAGTGAGAATCTGATTTGATTCACTGTAAGCATCCTGAAGAGTGAATTGTGAATATGTGTGTTCAGACGCGAGAGATCGACTACTGGTCGCATCTGCACACTGTCCCTCTTTAGCACTAGAAAGAGTTGGGAGGTGAAAACAGGGCAAGTTGGATCTACTTGGACAATTATTTGCTTGTTGATCATTTCCTGGACAAGTGACTCCACCTCTAAAGAAACATTGTTGAATTCTAGAGTTTGACGTAGACGAGGTCGCTGAAGCCACCTCCAAGTTATGCCTTTGCTTATCACTGTCCTGGCCCACGACCGCCGGGGCCAAGCCCTGCGACATGCTCGGAACGATCCAGTTTCTGTACTGGGTCTGTCCGGTAGGACAACTCTCGAATCCAACTCACCTGCGGTAGGCCCTGAAAGAGAGAGAGTGTAACTGACTATTTTTTTGGTGGTGGCGGCGGAGTGGGGTTAGACGGCTGGCTAGATTTGGCATGCGTTTATCCTTGAGTAGGCTATTGGTGTGACTTATCTCTATAGCCTGACTGTTTCCCCTGCCTAGGTTTGTGCTGAGTACTTCCCTGCTGCTGAGGAGGCCTTGGGTCTCGAAAGGACTGTTTAGTTTGAGTAGGTTGGGGCTTCCCGCCGCTCTTAGGTTTCGAGTAAGGTTTCTTAACCCTTTATTGGCGGCGCGCAACTTATGTCATGTGAAAGAAATTTGGACTAAGTGGCGGTTCACAACTTATATCGTGTGCCATTTTCACCACGTAATGTTGCTGAGAGAGAGAGATAAGTGGTGGGAGGAGAGTAGCAAATGTATGACTGCTCCAACCACCGCGGCGGACCTACTGACATGAATCCCACCCTCCTCCACCCTCACACACTCGCTACACAGGGAATTATGTAGGGAAACTACCTAATTACATGGTTCTTGCACTCGTGTTGCGTGATTGTTGCAAGAAAACTAGCGGTCGTACAAGGATGGTTGGGGTGTCATTGGAAAGCTCTGTTTATGCCCTTTCATGGATAGATACTTGTTTTACGCTCTGGGTCATATTTAGGCATGAAAATGATCACGTAAACAACCCTATTTAGGGTAAAAACACCCCGCTGGACGGTACATATAAATTACCGCCTAGGCCGCTCGTAAGGTGTTAAAGGTCTCTTTCTTTGGCAGGGAGGTACTCTGATTCCAAAAATCTACCAAATTGAAAACAATACTCCATGTTTCTATTGGGAGAAGTATTGCAATTAGTACCGGGGAAAGAGTTACTCGACGGGCTATGTCCTCCAGCAACTTCTTTACTTCAGATCTTGTCTTGCTCTAACCGCCTCCATGATAGCTATTCTAATATCACCTAAGGATTGAATAGAATTTTGCAAAAGGATGTAAAGTCAGTGAAAATAGGCTAGCCTAAAACAGATCGGATGCGGAAATACCCTGAGCCGACCAGGCCAAGTGGGATATCTCTATTGGTCTAACTGGTAAGGTGCCTGCCTCACAACCCAAGGGTCGAGAGTTCGAGCACCCACCAGGGCTTGATATTTTCGGGAGGCTATTCCCGCATCTAACGAAGTTTAGGTGTGCTGGTAAAATTGTTCAGATGGTTGAGAGTAAGATCGGAGCTCCATAAAGCCTCTTTCGGGTATGGTATAAAAACCGATTCCTACAGGACAAGGAAGAGGATGGGAGAGAACAGGGAGTGTAATGAGGCCTCGCTTGGGTTGGGTTGTGGAGTTGCCGGCCGCTCAAGCGAGTTGCCAACTGGGCAGGTAGTAGGTGCGTGTTGTGCACCGCTCAGTGAAGTTGACTTACCATTCCCGTTCATCTCTCTGACGGACTCTCGGTCGATTCGGCTCAAGCTTGTTCCTCTCTGTTTAGTGTAAAGTCAGGGAAAATAGGCTATCCTAAAACAGATCGGATGCGGAAATACCCTGAGCCGACCAGGCCAAGTGGGATATCTCTATTGGTCTAACTGGTAAGGTGTCTGCCTCACAACCCAAGGGTCGAGAGTTCGAGCCCCCACCAGGGCTTGATATTTTCGGGAGGCTATTCCCGCATCTAACGAAGTTTAGGTGTGCTGGTAAAATTGTTCAGATGGTTGAGAGTAAGATCGGAGCTCCATAAATCCTCTTTCGGGTATGGTGTAAAAACCGATTCCTACAAGGAGCCTATGTGACAAGTCCATGGCTTTCCTTACATGTTGCTCTGATATGGCTGTTATAGTTCTTGTGAGTGACTGGGCAACCTGGCGACTGACGAGGTATTGAGAGAACAGTCTATAAGCTTTATTGCGTAGCTTAAAGTCTCTGTCTAAGTGAGCCGGAGTGGGTGTGGAAAAGGGTTCGTGCAGGTCATAAAGTGATAGTTTGGGAGCTGCTAGGAATTAAAATAAAGCAAGTGACACTCCACCTGCTTTGTTAACCAGTGAAGTGAACCATGAATGCACTTCCTGAGGTACCTGATGGGAGGATTTAGTGGTAATGGTAGAAGCAAATACCTGAGCCTCCAGTTCCCAGTCCACTCACGGACCTACACCTACCTGCCCCACCTGCAAGACTGGTGTGTTTGTTTGATCTAGTACCGGGACTGTATCCAGTTCTGGCGTAGGTGCATGTAGAGCTTTTATATCATTGACGCTGTCATTTCGTGACCAGTCAGCAAATAGTTTTGCAGATGAGGCCGGAGGTATCGCCGGGGAGGCCGAATACACAAAGAAATCAGCACCATAAACAGATGGGATGGCCTTAATGGTAACATCTAATAACCTGCCTTGTACATCCTTAGCCCTTAGTTTCCTACTCTTGTTAACCTCAATGGTCGAATCACTAGGGACCGGTAGCTCCCCCGATACGGTAGCTTGTGCCAGGTGCGGTTTCTGAGGTATTGATGGAACCCATGAGCAATCCGGCCCATAGAGGAGAGGCATAGGGCCTCTCCTCTGTGGGGGCTTATCAAGAGGGGGAGGAGTAACGTCTGTAATGACACGGACGTTAGTGGTAGTCAAGGAGGCCGGCACTGACGTGCTACTAGCCGTGGTCGTCGCCGGAGTTACGTTAACCGAAGGCAAAGAGGAATGGGGATGTGAAACACCTCAGGGCTCTAACAGCCTTACCGTAGACTCAAGTGGGGGAACTACTGATGTGCTAGTGGAAGGAGCTTGAGAAGGAGGCAGCTGATAATGTTGCATTACTCTGTGGAGAATAGCATGTAGTTCCTCAGTAGTAACACACTTACCGTGGGATCCCCGAGAGGACTGAGACCCACCTTCAGACTCTATTTCCTCATTAACTGGCTGAGCTGAAGACAGTTCTATGTTTTCCGGCTCGTCTGGTAATTCTATCACTTCCGGCGTTGGTGGCCAGGGAACACTCATTGGGGCCGCCGGAGGCCACACCAGATCAGGGACTGACGAGAGTATTATATCTACCTGTCTACTTTCCCTATCTATGTCCTGCACATTAAGATTAACCTGTGAGGGTTCTGATTGTCTCTAGATCCCCCGGCTTTGTGCCACGGGTGGCTGGGAGTCTTGTATCACCTGAGAGTTATCAAAGAGCTGATGTGAGCAAGACGGAGAACCCCTATACTGATCCGCTAACACTGTTATGTATAACCGGGGGACCTTTACGTGGCACATAACTTAGCTTAGGAATGGCGAATGTAAACTCTTGCGGCTCACTCAAAGATTGTTCATCCCTGGGACTAGACTCCACCCCCTCCACCCCTACCTCTGAGTCGCCAGATTCGACGTTAGCTAATATCTCCATTTTTAAGTCTAGAGTTAATGCTTTTTTGCAGCATTAATTCTAATTTTTAAACTTATTTTATTCTATTTTATTGTAATATATTTATACTTGATATCCTCCACTGCATAATATGTTATCTGTGTTTAATATGTGTATATGTACAGTACAGTATACAGTATATGTTTTTATTTTTTCCTAAGTTGCCGTAGTCTCTCTCCAGTGCCTCTGGGTGTTTTGTGTGGATTGATCTTGATGGTGTTTCTGCACCCTGGTTGGAGACTTCGGCATCTCATATAATAATAATAATAATAGACTTTAAAGAGGTAGGAGTGGAGGGAGGTGGCCGCGACCCCGGCAAGGGCTGGGGAAGCGGTTGTGAAATAACCGTACGGGCACTTAATTGACTTGAAGTGGACAGTGTTGAAGAAGCAGAGCCCTCCTTCCGGCGTTTTGTCGACCTCGACGACTCGACGGAAGAACGTCTGGACAGATTCCTGGGAGATCTTGAACGAGATCTAGATTTGCGCTTCGGCGAAGGCGACCGTCTCCTCTTAGACCGGTCGGGGGGGGAGCGGCTCGGCATTGTCACTTTCACTACTCGTTACTACCTGCTTGGAAAGTACTTTCGATTTAATTTTAGGTTTGGTTGACTTGGCCGGAGTTGACTTAACTAATGGAGATTTAATGACGAGGTGCTCCCAGAGCTCCTCGTCATCGCAATGGAGAGCTTTATGAGCAGTGTCTTTTGCATAAACGTTAAAAATTTACTTAATCTTCTTCAAGGCTGCTAAGCAAGAAAAATCTCTCTTATCAAACACCGCCGCTCTTAACTCAGAACACACGGAACACCGTTTAGATACCCATAGTCACTGGCCCCATAGACCTTAAGTGTTTTACTTATCATTGACTATTTGCATTAGATAGATAATTAACTCGCTTCATGACTTGAGTTATGGTTAAGCTCACCTGACTGTTACGCCGGGTGAGAGAAGTACCTGCGTGAGGCTATCGGTCAGGGCGAGTTCACTCGGCGGGCCGAGTTGACTCCCTTAATAATTTAGCATATTCTGCAGGAAGGTTCGTGGTTCAGCACACCACGCCGGGACATTTGGTTGGTTTCTTATCGTCTGAGACGAGAAAACGCCGGCTCTGCTGAGAAAGCCGCCGGAAAAACGAACCAAAATTTTCAGAGGTGAGGACTTATCTGGGAAAGTCAACACCCCCAAAAACCCCACCAAATAAACGGGACGTCTCCCAAACCCCTCAAGCATGAAAGCACACATGCCAAAACACATATAGAGGGGAAATATTAGGCTTACACAACATATATAGAGTTTAATTTATAATTTATAAATAACCCCTAACCTACATTGGAGACCCCTAATGAGGCTGACCATGCGGTGACAACGAAACATCGAGGTGGCTGCAACCAGACGCTCTGAAGACCCAGCAGCAGCAGCACGAGAAGGAAGAGGCCCACGATAGGGGCCCACACGCAGATACGGACTCCAGAAGATTCCACACCACGTGTGGCAACCCTTGAACTAGAGCATCTGCTGAAATAAACTATGCAACTACCTCATATTGAAGGCCTAAAACATAAACTTGCGGAATGGTAACCTCCTAAATAACTATCAGAAAGCTAAAGGCGCAAAACAAAACACACAAAAACAAACATGGCGCGATGATCCTGGGATACGTAGGTGCCTGTTACATTAGTACCCTAATTTATCAACCTCATGCAGATGTACCAATGGGGTAGTCTGTGCTAGCTAATCTAAAAACATGTTCAATACAACTCAGATGTATACGAATGAGCAAGGACTCACTAGAAGCGATCTAACGAAGAATGAAGCCGGAGCACAGAGTAATCCACCCTCGCGGGACGGACGCAGGAGGAGGAAAGAAGTATGGCCACTAGAAGGCCAGCGTCAGGAATCCACACGCAAGAAATCCACGCATGGGAGAGCTTGAGTATAGCAATTATTAAGTTAATTTTTCTTTTTTCTTTTTTACGAAGTTTTTTCGTAGTGAGTACCCAATCATAAAGACGATTCCATAAGAGAATACGCGTTGCACTTATGAGGTTAGTACTCCTGTCCTCCCGCGCGGTAGATTCAAACTAGCGACCGCGGTGTTTGATGGGAGACTATTATAATAATAGGCATATCGTCAATGATGGAGGGGCCACTATTAAATATTGACAATATGAAAGACGATATAATCTAAAATTCAATAAAATACAAAGATGTTTGGGACTTTGTCTCGATAATATTAAGTACACGATCTAACACCTAGAAAACAGAGAGAGAGAGAGAGAGAGAGAGAGAGAGAGAGAGAGAGAGAGAGAGAGAGAGAGAGAGAGAGAGAGAGAGAGAACGATATAATGACTAAAATATATACAACTATTCAACAAATATCCAATGTACCTGCACACACGATCTGAATTCCCACCAGAGAAACTCCTACCCTAACTTTTCCTTTCATATTTCTTGACCATAAGTCGGCTTAAACTCCGGAGGTGAAATATATCCCTAAAAATACCTTTCCACCATTAGCGAACTCTCACACATGCCGACTTACATTTCGCTCTGAGGATAATGGGATTTTTATTTATTTTGTTATATATATTTGCAGTTCCTTGGTTTACTTGGACCCCCTTCTCCTTAGTGTTTAGCCCCATTAGTTTTGAGATTGTAAGATGTTCGTTCCATGGGTTTAGCGATTTTGAGACCTTTCGCCGCATTTCTTTGTCAATATCAACACCTTTCGTGCCATTGGGTGTCGATATTGACAAGCGAGCCTGTAATTTTATGAGAAAAAGGCCTTCGGCCGGAACATTTTTCTACCGAAAAAATTACAAATTAATTTTGAAGTGGAATGTAGGGGGTGTATTTTTAAGTTTGATGGAGGTCTAACGAGAACACTTAAAAATAAATGAATACATAATAATATATAAATAGACCTTAACATATCCACTACCATCTATAAGCTCCTGAAATATATATCTTATAAAAAAAAAAAAATAATCTGAATGGAAAGATGTGATTGTTATGGGACGTTGTAATTTAACGCGCTTTATAATGATTTCGCTTTTTCCATCTTAGGAAAGAATGGGAAATCTGAACACACTCACTGGAGCGTAACTAACTTCAATGTTATAAATCATGCAACAATAATAATCAATGACACATAATACACAATTTAGTTTCACATTTGGTATTCCTTAATTGGCTAGGGTACAAATCAGATAGTGGTACATAGGAATCGAAAGCCCTTTTAGAATAACGAATCACTTCGATGAATATTAAATATGAAGCATAAATGGAATGGGTCCTAGGATAACTGATGACCTAGGAGAAAGTAGATTAGGTTTTACAATAGTACAAATAATACTGATCGAATGTTCTATCGTAAACACAGAACAGGTGTACACAGAGAGATTTAGTCTCAAACAATAAATAGTACCTTGAAGGGAATTTAGCGATGGTGAGGTAGCTACGCACTGAGTGTAATTAATAGTTACTGCCACAACATAAAGACAGCAATGAGGTTATGGTAATTAAGGTACTATTTGATTTAAGTTTAACCTTTACGTTAAGGCAAAGTTTACAGGAGAAATAACTCAAAGAACTCAAAGAGTCAAAGTAATGCATACAAGTTCATAAACGGGTAAAATAAATACAATAGTCATGTATGCGTGACTGAAAATATCCTCGCTGGGCGGATGATTAATGCGACGTTAAATACAGAGTTAGAAATAACTCAAATGAACCCTACGTGAATTATATGTCATGAAGTGTGATAATTAATAATAGTCAATAAAGAGACTGAATGGTAAAACGCTCTGTGAACAACTCATCTATATCTTACGTACCCTGCTGATGATATAGCAGAGAATAAGATCTGAATAAGAGTTCACTTTAGTTTTACGTGTATAGGTGTATGTATAATTTCCCGAACAAATATATATAGTACTCCTCATAAGAATACAGGAGCCTGTACTCAAATAATTATATATCTATTTATCCCACTGATAGAACTGTGGTGTTCTCTCTAAATCGAGTTACGAATATCTAGAAGTGAAGAATGGAAAATCTTCAGAGTCTACGTTAATGTGAATCTTAGAATATCTTATTAACCCTTACTGTAATCTTCAAAACACTTTACAAAACAATAGGTTACTTAAAGGATTTAAGTAGGAAAGGTAGGAGCCTGTAGAGAGTCTGGAATGCACGTGGTGATAAAGTTCAGTTGTCCCTCCTGTTTGACCAAGGGGAAGGTCAAGGTATGTGATGCTCTCTTTCTTTCTCCTACGTCCTTTCTTCGGGATCACAATTCAACACACTTGTTTGCACTATTGGTAAGATTCTTCAAGGATCCAAGGTTAGCCTTGACAGATATCTTATTTCCTAACTATTGATTAGCAGTTGATTAGGTTCGTCCGAGGAAGAGCTATTCAAGTGTTAAATCAAGGCTGCTTGTCAAGAGTTTAAGGGGAGAATGGCTAACCCCTACGGAATCTTTATCCGAACTGCATAAGCTACCAGTTAAGTGTGTTCGCCCTAGGGAGAAGCACATGACTGTATAACTAGGTCAGTTTTGCCTAACTCTCTCTGGGTCAGTTGAGATCCTATTCACTTTTTGGTTAGGGTTAAGTAGCTATCCTCTCGGGGCAACAGGGACATGGTGGAGAGAGGTTTTTATTTATTGTGAGCTTATGATTTACACTAAAAATATAAGGGTTATTTCTCTGGGATGGCTTGGCTGTTCCTCATTTATTTATATTAACTTTAGGCTTGGAGACGGCCTGCTGGGGTAATGAAAAAAGGATACTTGATGATGGGGAAAGTAGAAAATTCTCCTGTTGTATGGAGGTGACTTTAGAGGGCAGGTGATATTGTTTTTTTTACTTGTTTACTCACTTGGCTGCCATAGTTAAGTTCGCTTTGGTCGTAAGATATAGGAGGATATTGGGGGTGTTGGTGGCGAACTTCCATAAATGTTTCTTCAGAATTGAGAAGGTCTGGCTGGGGGGTAGGGTATGTCCTGGTGGGGGGTATGGACGCGTTCATTCTCCTGGAAAGGGGAAGTGACGCGTTTTCTGTCACGTGAATGGGCTTTGCCGAGTTTTCCTTGACATGACCTGGTTTAAGCGGTGTCTGTGATGGAGGAGGCTTTGTACTTTTCGATCTGGTCGATATATTGGCAATACGGCACTGGTTGATTTGGCTGTTGTCTGGATACGGGAGCAGATTCTTGGTGGTGTTTTGCTCTTGTTGGCTGGTCCCTGGTATTTCAGTTATACTGCTATGTCTTTTTTTTTTTTTTCTTTTTTTTTTTTTTTTTTAGCCGATGTTAAATTGAATCCCTTTGCATCTGATTTTCGATTCTTAACCCTCTCCGACATATGACGTGATTTTGAGCCTATTGGGGATACTTTGAAGCCTTTGTTACCATCAGAGGTATTTAGAAACCTTTAGTTTAGTTACTTGAACCTCTGCAGTTGTCTTTGAGGTAGCTGTGGGCAGAAAATTAGTTTTGGAGAGGTAATTATAAGAGTGAGAGAACTCTATTTCTTATTGCTAATCTGGCAACCTCTGCGTCATAAATGCGTTTAAGGGTTAATCAACAAATATGATACTGCCTAGTCTCTGCGTCATTGACAAGTTTTCATTATTTCCAACATATTTTGTTACGCCAGTAATGGAAATAGCGAGATACCAATGTATCATCAGCTGTAAAAAAAAATAAAAAATAATAATAAATAAAAACAGACTATAACTGTCAGTATCCAGCCTATCGTCTCATTGTATTAATAACAAATATATTTATAATTTTCACTTAAATAAACGTAAGAAGAAACATTTTGCATTAATACAATATACATATATATATATATACCGGATATATATATATATATATATATACTATATATATATATATATATATACATATATATATATATGTATATATATAATATATATATATATATATATATATATATATATATATATATATATATATATATATACAGTATATATATATGTATATATATATATATATATATATATATATATATATATATATATATATATATATATATATATATATATATAGAGAGAGAGAGAGAGAGAGAGAGAGAGAGAGTGTTAGCACATTATCTTCTACCTTGTGGCGTGAGACCAAGAGTAATTTCCCCAAGGGTCACTAAATCAAAAGAAGCTTTATACAATACTTCTTATTGTTATTATTGTTCTGTCGTGTTGTTGTACCATTATTGTACCATTATGTAGTACCATTATGTTGTACCATTATGCTGTACCATTATGTTGTACCATTATGTTGTTGTACCATTGTTTTGCCATTATGTTGTTGTATTATTATGTTGTACCATTATGTTGTTGTACCATTATGTTGTACCATTATGTTGTTGTACCATTATGTTGTTGTACCATTATGTTGTTGTACCATTATGTTGTACCATTATGCTGTACCATTATGTTGTTGTACCATTTTGTTGTACCATTATGTTGTGTCAATATGTTGTTGTAGCCTACCATTATGTTATTGTACCATTATGCTGTTGTACCATTATGTAGTACCATTATGTTGTTGTACCATTATGTTGTATCATTATTTTGTTGTACCATTATGTAGTACCATTATGTTGTTGCACCATTATTTTGTTGTATCATTATGTTGTTTGTACCATTATGTTGTTGTACCATTATACTGTTATTCCATTATGCAGTTATACAATTGCGTGGTACCATTACCTGTATGTTGCTGTCCCAGTATGATGTTTCATAATATTATACCATTATCTATGTTGTTCCATTATGTTGTTAAACCAATATGCTGTTGTACCAATATGCTGTTGTACTATTATTTGTTGTACCATTATCTGTTAAACCATTATACTGATGCACCATGCTGCTATTGTACCATTATGCTGTTGTACTATTATACCGTTGGACCTTCATACACTCTTTATTTCCGAGGTTAGGTGATCGTCGCTGTCTGTCTGTTTATGAACAAGGATATCTCAAACTCGTAAGAACAGATTTATATGAAACTTTGCCAGTTTTATCCAGCACTCCCCGAGTTACAAACTTTGCATATACAGGTGTAAGCCTACACCATTTGTGGAGGAGCACTTTATTGACAACGTTTGGCATATAGCTTCATCTTTTAATATACAGGTATATATATATAGGCCTACACCATGTGAGGAGGAGCACTTTATTGACAATGTTTCGCATATAGCTTCATCATCTTTTAATATACAGGTATATATACAGTATATAGGCCTACACCATGTGAGGAGGAGCACTATATTGACAACGTTTGGCATATAGCTTCATCATCTTTTAATATACAGGTATATATATAGGCCTACACCATGTGAGGAGGAGCACTTTATTGACAACGTTGGGCATATAGCTTCATCATCTTTTAATATACAGGTATAGGCCTACACCATGTGAGGAGGAGCACTATATTGACAACGTTTCGCATATAGCTTCATCATCTTTTAATATACAGGTATAGGCCTACATCATGTGAGGAGGAGCACTTTATTGACAACGTTTGGCATATAGCTTCATTATTGGCCTGATGAAGCTATATGCCAAATGTTGTCAATAGAGTGCTCCTTCTTACATGGTGTTTATATTCATTCTGTCTACTAAGTTTATTTTTATCAAGAAGCTCTTAATCACAATATCTAGACTCACCACAATGAATAAACAAACGTTATCAGATATGTTTGATGAGATAGCTTAGCTCTACAGTAACATTAATCACTTTTGGAATTAATTAAGGCTCAATGAAAGAGATCGTATAATCCTTAAATTCTATCTTCTGTTATAATAATGACTATTTGATTTAAGTTACCGTCAAGCTCCAACAGACAGAAATTTCTCGATTGAATCGGATAAACATCAACAACAACAAAAACAACAACAACAGCATAATGTACAATAATAACAACGTTGTGTGTATGTTCGTTTGTACCCACAATTTGGTTTTCTATGTGGATGAGGGACACAAAAGGCAGAACTGCCTGTAACGATTCCCTCCCCCAGTTGAAAGAGTGACAGGGCCAACATCAAGGAACGTTCGAGCCAAAATACCTGGGCACATGGAGCTTGAAGGAATTTAAGTCATTGGATGAGGGGAAGATGGATTCAGGGAGAGAGTTCCAGAGCTCAGCTGTTGAATAGAAGAAGGTTTGAGAATATCGTTTCACTCTTGGATTGGAGAGTTTCACAGAGTAGGGATGGGATTGTGTTGCAAGACGGGTGCTACATACTCTACGTAGAGGAAGGTGGTATACACTGAGAGAGCTCTGAGGAACATTGATTATTGTAATTGCGGTAGAATAGCGAGATAGATGCAACACTGCGGCGAAGAGAGAGACATTGCAAAGAGTCAGTGAGTGGACGTGAGTTAATGAGACGAAAGGCTTTCTTTTCTACTTTGTCGAGAAGTGCTGTGTGAGAGAAGCCTCCCCACACATGCGAACAATACTCAATATATGGGCGCACTGTGCCCCTGTTTAGCGCAAGAAGCTGTGCAGGGGTAAAGAACCCCCGGAGGCGGATGAGCACTCCCAGCTTCTGGGAAGATGTTTTAGCAAGGGTGGTAATGGGCGCAGACATACACAGGATTCTTGTACATAATACAATTTAGAAAGGCACTGTATCAAAAATAATGGAAAATAGAGAGTAGTGATAATACTAATAAAAATATAATTATTAAAATTTTACCCTGTCAAAACTGTCTTAAGAAATATATATAAGCTGGTCTGATTTAAACAGGTGTGGACTCTTAGCTCTAGTGGAAGTATTTATATATTTAATGGAAATACTGGATGCAGGTTATGGGTTTTATTGATTACAGAAAACAGAGCAGCATTATTGATAAAACAATACAAAAACAATTAATAATAACCTTAACCCTTCCAGCCCGGGTGTGATTTTAAAATGACACCAAAAAAAAAGGGCCGGAACCCGGGTGTCATTTTATAATACTTGTGCTTGAAACCGTGCTTCAAAATTTGCGCGGCCAATTTTGGCATGGTAGGAGCGACCGCAGCGCCACCAAGCCTCAACTACTAGTGTTATCAGTTCGTACGTGGCCACCATAGCGAGTAATACTGAAGAAAAAAAATTCCGACGTGTCCGATTCGTTGCAACCTCCCGCGGGCCCCAGTGCTACCCCACTCGCAACTTCAACGCCTGTTGCAACCGAGAAGAGAGCTCAACAAAAGAAAGTTAAGCGTTTGTTGAGTGATAGCGCTATACAGCGACAACTTTTTGATAGTGATGAAGAGAGCAGTGGCGAAAGCTTGGTGGACAAGGTACAATTTATAAGTGAAAGTGAAGACGATTTCGTGGGCTTTGGAGACGACGATAATGTCGATTTATTTGAGGGGGGAGACAGTAGTGATGATCCTGATGTGGAAGTGTTTCAGGAAGGTGCCATTGAGATTCCCAGTGTGCTAGAACCTAGGCCTACCCCTTCGCCGTCTTTGCTAGGTCAGCCTAGGCCTAGCCCTAGCCCTAGCTCAGGACCTTCCCCTTTGCCTGCCCGTACGCCCTTGAAAGTGGGCAAATATTTCTACAAACAATCATTGATCAAAAGTGCAGCTAAAAAAGCATGCAGGGCAGCCGCAGAAAAGCATAGGGAAGCTGAAGATAGCGATAATGACGCCGACCCTGGCCTAGCAATCACCCGCATTCCATTGTCCCGACGCCTTGACACGGGACGCCGCGTGGGTCACCCACAGCCCTCGCCTTCATATCTCGTTCAGGATGACCAAAGGGCCTTGGTGAGGGTATTGGTGATGTGCCACAGGCCTCAACACACTGCAGAGCATTATTTGCTGCTGAAAAGCCCTCGGCTCGCCGCAAAAGGAGCCCAACTCCCGAGGCCTCGGCTCCCATTCTTGAAGCTCCCGCAGCCTCCCGCGCCCCACACCGCCGACGCCCGGTCACTTCTTCACCATAATTGTCTCCTGAAGAGGATGCTGACGACCCCAACATTGCCCCAGATGACCTGACGTCGCCTGAGGAGGAAGAGGAAGAGGAACAGGAACAGGAAGAGGAAGAGGATGTGCCGACAAAACGAGCGAGAGGGCCGCGGTTGAGTGCTCGGACGCGCCGAGGTAAATACGCGGCAAAAGTTAACTCCACTTCCATCACCATCACTTCAGAACCAGTTGAGGTAGAGAGCTTTACTCAACGCCATTCTACGCAGGAAGGTAAGGCGCTCATTTCTATATATGTTTGATTAATGTAGGTAATATATTAAGCGAGATTAGCCTTAGTTTACTTTTGTTGATATTCGACCAGATCGCCCGGATACGAGCTCCGTCATTAGGAGAGCCTGCCCGGGCCAGGAAGGTTAAGTACAGGAGTTACAGACACATATATACACAAAAAACTACCGAGGAGAACTGATAATGAGTGTGTGTTGAACTAAAGACATTTATAAGGTACCGTCGAATATTACGTGTCGAGGGAATGTTGTATTATTTAGTTACTGTACAGTAGTAGTTATAGTCTTTAGCAAATCAAGACAGATTCGTCTTGGAAATGAAAAATATAATTACTGCTGGCAGAGCACAAATGGGATAGAGTGTACATGTTTATTTGTTACGACTTAGGTTTGGACTAGAAGGGTCTTCAAGCGATGGTCAATATATTATTATTAAATGGGGGGAGGCAAGTCTATGTGTTTTCCGTTGTGGCAGGGAGTTGTTCTTCTACTCTCGGCTGGTTCTGGCATAGGAGGTCTGGGGAAGGCGATCATCAGGGTGTCTAACTGCAGCTCCGTGGTGTTGGGCCTAGGTTACTTGGGGCGGCGATGTTGTCTTCTGCTGCTATTCTTCTCTTGTCCCTGGCCTTGGGAAGCGCCAGGGAGATCTCGGGAAACATCCTTATGGCCTTGAAAAGCATTGTTAGTTATATCTCCTATCAGGCTTTGGGAAGTGCCTATGAAGAACTTGAGAAGCACCTCTTCAAAGATTAGGTCTTGGGGAGCACCTTTATCTCGCCCTTGGGAAGTGTCGAGGAGCACAGGGGTTATAAAGCTACTGAACAATTTCTCCATTCGGAATACTTTACTTTTCCTGTCTCTGCTGGTAGTCTGGGAGGTCCGGACAACAGGGGCCACACCTGTGAGGTGGTGTAGGCCAGTTGGACCCGGAAGTTGGCGGCCGTTTTACATATTTATCTGGGGTCCCAAGTCAGGTAAATCCAGTGGCGTGACGTAAACCGGAGGCGGGGCGTGACGCCGTGATGCGGGGCAGGGCTGTTGGTGACGAGCAAAATGGGTTCAGAAGAGACAGGAGGGGGACAGATAATATCTGTATGCTAAGTGAAGTGATAGGGAAAATGAAAAGAGGGAAGAAAACGGGTTACTGTACATTCCTGGATATAGAGAAAGCCTATGATAGAGTAAAAGGGAACTGCTGTGGAAAATAATGGCAAGGAGTGGAATACCAGAAAAGTATATAAACATCATAACATTGATGTACCAAGGAACAAAGGCGAAGTACGCGCTAGGAAGTATAGAAACGGGATGGGTAGAAAGCAAGAGGGGAGTAAGGCAGGGGTGCGTATTATCGACGTTATTATTTGCGTTATATATGGAAGAAATGACACAGAGGATAAAAAGAGTGGGGGAGGGGATCCAGATAAATAAGGAAAGACTGGGGGTACTCCTGTCTGCTGACGACGTAGTTCTGATGGCAGAAACTGGGGGAGGGTTGCAGAGACTACTAGAGGAAGCAACAAGATTCGGGGAGGAACTAGAAGCAAGATTTAGTAAAGAAAAGAGCCAAGTGATGAAAATGAATGGACAGCTTCAAGAGGATGAGGAATGGACACTGGAAGGAAACAGAATGAAGAAGACAAGGGAGTATAAATATCTGGGGGTAACAATTACGGAGAAAGGGTTTGAAAAGGCGAAAAGTGAAAAGATTGGACAAATGCAACAATGGAATGGGAGACTATGGAGCGCGACAAGGTTAAGAGCGAATAGCTACGAAATAGTGCGCGGGCTGTGGAAAGGATTAGGAGTACCTGCAATAATGTACGGCTTAGAGGCGGTAGAAACAACAGAGGCAGAAACGAAGAAATTAGAAACGGTACAAAATAAAATCGGGAGGACAGGATTGGGGGCAAATAAATACGTAGCACAAGAAGCAATCCGAGGGGAGATGGGGTGGAGTACGTTTGAAGAAAGGATAGGGAAAGCAAAAGGGAAGTACAAAGTGAGGCCAAAGGGAATGGAGGAAGATAAGTGGCCAAAGAAGGTATACAGCTGGGCGAGCGAGGAAAGTAAATGGAACAGAGAATGCAAAAGAAGATTGGGGAGGATAAATATAAAACAGGGACGTGGGAGGGGAATTTAGAAAACGAAATGGGAGAGAGGAGTGGGTCATACTGGAAAATGGGAGGGGATGTGTCAGAGAGATAAAGAAAGGGATAAAGGAGGAGGGGAGAAG
This sequence comes from Paralithodes platypus, assembly GCA_032716605.1. Classification (NCBI taxonomy): domain Eukaryota; kingdom Metazoa; phylum Arthropoda; class Malacostraca; order Decapoda; family Lithodidae; genus Paralithodes; species Paralithodes platypus. The sequence continues at coordinate 38,375,658 of CM064547.1, forward strand.
AAAGTGGAGGGAGGGAGTAGAAAATAAAGCCACGCTGTCATATTACAGAGAGAAGGAAAAACCAGCTAGAGAGTTATTCTATGATGGAGGATGGGGATCGAAACTACTGTTTAAAGCAAGGACAGGATCGCTAGAGACGAATGAGAGAACAAGGAGATGGAATGGAATGGGACCGCACTGCAACCAATGTGAAATGGGAGGAGACCCAATAGTGGAGGACGTAGAGCACATAGTAACGGAATGTACAAGATATAATGAGGAGAGAGACGAGTTGGAGGGATACATGAGGAATAGAGTTGGGGAGAGGGGGTGGGAGGAGATAAAGCAGAGCGACGATAGAGGGGTAGGGGCGCTGTTGGGGTTAACACAGGAGATGGAAACACAAGACATGGAGATGGTGAAGAAGATGCTGGAGAAAATGTGGAGGAAAAGAAATGGGTAGGGGGGGGGGGAGCGGCGGTCAGGGGGAGGAAGTGAGGGGGGGTTTATAAAAAAAAAACTGTCCCTTATACTATCCTTCTACTCTAAACTTTCCCTCCTACTAAAGTTTCTGAGCCAGTACCGATTTAAAGGTCAGTCCTGTGGATCTGCACGGTCTGTGGGCGGGTTCTAAAGAAGAAGGTCACTCAGATGGTGGTAGAGGGTAAACTGTCATTTGCATCTCTTACATTTCGAATTCCATTATGCCATCAGACAGTAGGCTACACTAGGAACATACGGATCTTTATGGGAAACTTCTCATTTGTTGTTGTTGTTCTCGGCCACTTCTTGGTGGTGGTGATGCTGGCTGTTTTCTCGGATTTAGTTGTTGGTGCTGGGACTGGCTTCCTTGTGTCTGTTGCGAGGCTAGTTGTTGTTGCTGGTGATGGTGGTTGTTTATATAAATTTTCATCTGTAGTGAGGTAGTCGTCAGCTTGGTTATTGCAGAAGATAGTAGTTTCTTGGGGCAGACTGTTCTGTTTCTATCTTGTATTGTGGATAAGATGATGGAGGCTATTCTTGGTGTTGTAGGTTTTGTTGATGGTATCACCGGCGCTCTTCCTTGGGATGCAGGCATACTACTACTACTACTACTAATAATAATAATAATAATAATAATAATAATAATATTAATAATACAAATAATAATAATAATATTAATAATAATAATTATAATTATTGTTGTACCAAAATCTACTGGGCCTTCTCAACCCCGACAAACCCCACTTGAAGTACCACCTCACCAAAACACTCCTTCCGTACCACCACAAACCCGGGGACAGCCACCACCACCAAAGACACATGTCTGTTCACCCTGGCTACCTCGGCAACCTCAACCACCCCTCTGAGACACCCTTGTTGCGCTTTATCAATCCCAGAGGCAACCCCCAACACCACATACACGCAGTGCCCCTCCACAAACCGCCCTACCCTCCACTCATATTCCTTCCTTGCTAAGTATCCCCTTCGGCCCTCAGCATCAGATAAAACGCGGTCACAGCCCCCCCGCCCACCCCAACCAAACCATAATAAACCCAGCTCCCCCCAACTCCTGCAAAAGGCGGCTCGTGAAGACACCGGATATGATGTCACCCAGCCGGGCCGGCCGCGGATTGGAGGGCCGGCCCTCTAACTCCACCAATCAAAACTCTCCACCATTGCCGGCCGGCGTAGGTTCTGATTGGACCTTCGGAGGGATCCTCTAACGAATCCGGAGGTCACTTCCTTTGCTCTCCCTCTACCTCTATCACCAGAACCACACCGGCCTAACGTCCCCCTGCGGCCGATGTACCAGTGTGCCCTTTTTGCCGACGACTCCTTGTGCAACAGTAGGCGCCTTAATCTCTCATAGGTATTCAGGCCAGGCAGGGGAAAATTATCTCTTCCCCTCCTTGGGATCTGAAGACTTAACTTCATTTAGGCGCTGACTGGCCCGACTCCTAACATACCAGGGCTAATCCCGAATTAGGACACCTAGACTGCCGCCTGGCTCTAAGACCTCTTAGCTGCCTGGTTCGAGGATCTCGTTAGCTGTCTGGCTCGATAGACTTTAGTTATTTAACTCTAGGACGCTATCTGCAGCTTGTCTGTCAGGCTCCCTTCTTAACGTAGTATTGAAATCTCCAGTAGTCTTGCCATAAACAAATACACGCTATTCGTAATTATCTCCCTCCTATAGTTATATTGTTACATGTTTGTTAATTGCTAAATTACCAGCCTGTGGTGTTACTATAACAGGGAAGCTCTGCCACCGACTTACATACACTAGCTGCCAGTTAGGAAATTCCCATTCACTTGTATTATTCACGAGACTCATTCATAGCAGTCTCCTTGTACGTGTTGTATAAATGTATGTCCAATGCTATACGTATATTATTATTCCATCCAACCTTCAGTATATTTGTTGTATGTATACTTCGTAATTCAGTACTCAACCTATCAATAAAGGTTGTCCTTGTGCCAGTTTCTTGTACAATTAAATAATAAACTTGTACACTTGTTACTCGTGTATCGTATCGCTCCACACTTTCCCCTCGGTTAAATGGACATCACACAGATAGTTTGTTATGCGGCTACTCCTGGTAGTAGCCGGCATCTTAATAATAATAATTATTATTATAATAATAATAATAATAATAATAATAATAATAATAATTAAAGTTGCAAGCAACGTTGTGCGGGGTTCGAGCGGGGTTGCACGCAGGGTATTGTGTTGGATAAAAGGGCTGTGCCACATATATCAAAATATCATGTATCTCATCGGGCATGGAGAAAGTACAGAAGGAATATAGTGTAGCCATTTTGGCTATGGCCACTTAGACCATTAAGGAGTGTGACCATTTTGGTTAAAGCTATTAATCCTGTACGAGTTGTTGTTGTTGTTGTTGTTCCCTAAGCTGCCTGGCCGAACAGCCCCGAGTCCCTGAGGAAGGCCATGGCCACGATCGGGCTTTCCCACAGAGCTCTCATTGAGTGTAGATTGTGTTGTTGGCGTAAGTGGTTGTGTGAAATGCAGTCTTCTATTATGTGTTTAATGGTATGGGGTGCTGTGTTACATCCCGGGCAGGCATCGACAACGGAGTCATCCAGTCTCTTCTGATAGCTCAGGAGAGCTGGATGGTGTCCGCATCTCAGCCTGGCCAGGTGGACTCTGTCCTCGCGAGGAAGGGAGGATTCGGAAGGATGGATTTCGGGAGGTTGTGCTTGCAGCTGCGTGTTGTCTGTGAGTGAGTGGATGGATCGGCGAGAGATATGAGTATGGATGTGCTTCTGGAAGGTGGTTCGGGGTGGGAGAGAGGACAGTAATTGTGTGTGATACCGTGTGCTGGGTGTTGTTTTGATATTTCTTGGTGTCTGTGGGTGTGTTGCCATGTAGTTTAGTGGGTGGTCTTGGTTCGTGGAGGCTACTGCCAGGAATTGAGTGCCTCTCATGATCACTGATCTTATGTATTGTTTATATACAGTGGTGGTAGTTTCTTTGTTGTGTCTAAATTTTGTGTGAGCAAGTGACCTGAGGGCATTAAGTCTGGGTGTCATTTCTTTTTAATGTTTGTGGTGTGCTGTTTGAATGTCATATGAGTATCATATGTTACTCCTAGGATTTTGTGTGTGTGTGTATGTGTTAGGGGTGTGTTGTTTATGGTGAGTTGAGGGATGTATTTGTGTTCTCCTGTCCAGCTTGTGAGCAGGGTTGCGGTGGATTTGGCTGGGGGTAGATTAAGTCTGTTTGTAGTGCACCAGCCATGTAGTGTGTTGAGATAGGGTTGAAGGAGATCTGTTGCTCTTTTTGGGTCATGGTGTGCATGTGAGTGTTATGTCATCTGCATAGGAGGCTAAGTTTATTTGGGGCGTATTGGGTGTAGTTATATCGTGCATGTACAGATTGAAGAGTGCGTGCGATAGGACGGATCCTTGTGGGACTCCGTTTGGAAAGTTTCTGATTTTAGATGACTGACCGGCAAAAGATACGTGTGCACATCTGCCTGCTAGGAAGTTGGCCAGCCACCTTTTTGTGTTGTTGTGCATGTTTGTGTTGTAGATTTTGTTTGTTAGGTTGTGGCGGGGGATGGCATCGAAGGCTTTACTAATGTTGAGTGTGGCTAATAGTGATCTGTGTGGTGGTCTGGCTGAGTTGATGCCGTCAAAAGCTCTTTGTGTAAGGTCTGTGAGAAGAGTGTTTGTGGAGTGCAGTGGCCTAAAGCCATGTTGTGTTGGAGCTAGGGGTAGGTCGGGTGTATTTAGTTGTAACACTAGGCGTTCCATGACTTTGGAGGGGGAGCAAAGGAGTGTGATGGGGCGGTGCGAGGAGGGTAGCGTGGGGTCTTTGTTGGGTTTGGGGAATGTGGTGATGAGACCATGCTTCCAAATGTCTGGTATTGTGTTGTGTGAATAACTGTAGTTTGATATGTTAGTGAGTGCTTGTATGCCTTGTGGTCCCAGGTGTCTGAGGTGTATGTTGCTTATGTTGTCTAGGCCACAAGCGGGTGAGTGCTTGAGATTGTTGATGATATGCTTTGTCTGGTGATTGGTGAAGGGTGTTTAGTCAGGGTCTGTGGGGAATTGTCTCTTACGTCGGATGACACGTCGGTCGTCTTTGTGAGGTTTTAGGTGACTGACATGTGAGAAGTGATTGATGAGAGTGTTTGCTTGTTGTTTACATGAAGGAGTAGAGTCTGTTGTTGTGATTGCAGCATGTGATTGTGTTGTGTTGCTGTTGGAAAGTGTGATGCTGTTTAGTGTTTTGTAGAGTTTTTTGGGGTTTGTTTTGTGATCAAGTGTTTGTAGGAAGTAATTCCAATTTAGTTTTTGTTGTTCTTGTATTTTGTTGTTAGTTTGGGTGTTGAGTGCTTGGATTTGTTGTGTAATGTGTTCTTTGTGGGGTGCTGGGGAGTGTTTCAGTATGTTGCGTTGTCTGATGAGGTTTTGAATTTCTGGTGTGAAGTTGGGGTTGTGTCTTTTTCTGTTACCTCTTGGAATGCGTTTCTTGTCAGTGTTTTGGATTGTTGATGTTAGTGATGGGTGTACTGTTTAGAGTTGTGAAGTGTTGTTCTGTCTCATTTGTGAATGCTTGCCAGTTAGGTCTTTTATAATTGGTGTATATGTGTTTGTGGTTAGCTGGGGTGAGTCTGGTTTTGGTGGTGATAATGATCGGGAGGTGGTCAGAGCCTAAGGTTCTGACCACCCTCCAGGATGTTGAGGGGGCGAGTTCTGGGGAGCAAAAGGTGATGTCTGGAGATGATGGGTTATAGAGGGCTTGGTGAGGAATATGGGTATGTTGATGGATGTCGTTAAGGATGATGAGGTTAACAGTTTGGTTTTGTAGTACCAGCCCTCTGTCTGTGTCGGGGTTGTCGACAAACCAGGCCGACGTCTTGGCGTTGAAGTCACCACCCAGGATGATGTGTGGGGTGTTTGTGATGTGTTGTAAGTGTGGTCTGTATTCATTTGGTACTGTAGGGGATGTATGTGTTTATGATGGCTATGTTGGAGTTGTTGCCAGTGCGTATTTTAATTGATTGTATTTCTGTTGTGTTATCATTTGGGGGGAGGAGGGATTTGGTTTGTACACTGGTAACTATGTATGATATTTCTTTGTGTACCAGGGTGATGAGTCCACCGCCTCCGCCGACAGCCCGGTCTTGTCTGATGGTGGTGAAATCATGAAATGTGGGTGTTTTTTGTGTTGTGCGGAGTTTTGTTTCTTGTAAGATGGCAATGTGTATGTTGTGTTGTTTGATGAAGTGTGAGAGTTTGTGTTTCTTTGTGTTGATGCCATCTATGTTCAATTGGAGAATGTTAATGTTATGTGCACGATGTATGTTGGGTGCTGCTGCACGAGGATGGGCTGGGGGTGAGGGAGGGGCTGGGGGTTGGGATGGGTGAGGTGGGGGTGCGGATTGGGGAGCAGATGGGGGTTGGAATGGATTAGGATGGGGTGTGGTATGTTGAGTTGAGGATGTGGATGGTATGGGAAGGTTAGGTGGGTTAGGGAGGAGAGGTGGACAGGTTTTAGGTGGGGGAGTGGATGATATGGGAAGGTTAGGTTGGTTGGGGAGGAGAGGTGGACGGGTTTTAGGCGAGGAATTTGACTGGGAGAGGGAGGGGCATGAGGAACAGGTCCAGGTGTTCGTGTAGTGTTTCTTGGAGGCAAGTGTTGTGCAGGTGAAGTGGGTCCCATTCCTGCATGAATTGCAGAGAACTGAACCATTAGTGTGGCGACTCGAAGCGATTTTTTTTGAGCAAGTTGGACATATGTATGTGTAGTTGGGTCCTGGGTTGCTCTCAATGTCTCCGGCTAGAAGAAGTCTTCGAGAAATGACAGCCGGAGAGTCATTTCTCGGTGTAGGAAAAACTGTGTGATGTGTGTGTGTGTGGTGTGAGGTGTGGAAATTCCTGGCGCGACCGAAGCCGCTCCAAGGACTCCTGTACGAGTAGGCATAATTGCCCGAAATTGCCTTCATTCCTGCTCATTTTCATGCATAAGCAAAAGCCAGAGCGTAATACAATTATGTATTCGTGAAAGTACGGTAATAGCTTTCAAATTACTCCTGAATCATCCCTGTACGACGTCTGGTTTTCTTGTAAGGATCTTGCAAACGAAGGGCAAAATTGCTAAAAATTACCAAATCCGATAAGCCTAGGCGAAATCGCTAATAATTACCAATTATTTTCTGTTTCGCTATGTGTGACGCTGCACATAAGTGAACTCTCTCACACAAACCTCAGTGTCGTGGCGGGGCCTGTAGGCTGACGTCCATCCGTGCTGCTTGCAAAAGCTGGCCTGGCTCACAGGCTACAAAATAGCCGGAAAATCGTCTCCGTCATATGAGGGGCCCCGCGGGAATTGGGTTAAGAAGTGTGGTTGTTTTGATTATTTGATAGGGTCACCATAAGGGTAATAGTGTGGCATTTGTTCTGTACAGTAGCTTGGCCTTTTTGGTTGGGGCTTCTTAGGAATGTGACCTTTTTCGTTAGCCATGGAGAAACTGCAGAGATACAAATTATTATAAGAAAACCTCATGTTAAAAATATTGTATTGATTGTATGCGTGTATGCCCCGACAGAGGATATACTTGAAAGAAAGAAAGAGGAGTTCTGGATGAATGTGGAGGCGTGCCTGGAGAAGTTTGACAAGAACGAAAGAATATTTCTGATTGGGGATATGAATGGTAAGGTGGGTGATAGGAAAGTTGAGGGAGTGGTGGGAGGGTGGGGGGGTACCATCAGAGGTGAATGGGAATGGTAGTGCACTTGTGGACGTATGTGTGGGGAGGAGGCTGTGGATAGCCAACACCTTCTTCCGACACAGAATGATCCACAGGTACACGTGGAAACGGATGTTGACGATGAAGGATAAGACAGTGGTGGAACGAAAGTCATTAATTGATTATGTATGTGTGGATGAATGAATGAAGAAATCTGTGATGGATGCTAGGGTGTATAGGGGTATTGGAGGGGGTCTGTCTGATCATTATGTAGTGGTAGCTAAGGTTAGGATACAAAAGAAGTGGGTGAGGAGAGCTGGAGGGAGGCGAGAGGAGGGTGGAATGGTGAGGAGGGTGGAGAGGTTGCAGGAGGAGGAAGTCAGGGAGGAGTACAGGAGATCAGTGGAAAGACGACTAGGTGGGTTCGACCTGGAAGTTATGGAGGAAGTGGAGGAGATGAGCAAGGTGTTTACGGATGAGATCTGTGCAGCATGTGAGGAGGTGTGTGGAGTGAGGAGAAGAGGGAGGGGAGTGAAAGGTACAGCATGGTGGACAGAAGAGGTAAGAATAGCTGTGGAAGAAAAGAAGAAAGCATATAGAGAGTGGTTGGGTAGTAGAGGGAATGAAGATTCCGAGAGACAGAAACGAGCACCTGAGTGTAAAATGGAGGGAGAGTAAGAAACTGTTCTGGGAAGAAGTCAAGAAAGTTAGGGAAGGTAGCAAGGGAAACAGTAAGGGTGTGAAAGATAAGAATGGGAGAATGCTAGCCGAGAAGCAAGAGAGAGTCGAAAGATGGAGGGAGTACTTCAGTGAGTTGCTAAATGTAAGGAATGAAGAGCCAGCAAACATAGCTGGATATGGTATGGGAGGGAGAAGAAGAGAAGTAGTGGAGGAGGAGGTGGGGATCAGGAGGTCAGAAGTGTGGGAAGACATGAAAAGAGTGAAGTTGGGGAAAGCACCAGGAACAGATGGAGTGTGTGGGGAAATGTTGAGGTATGGTGGTGAGATAGTGATAGAATGGGTATGGAAAATGTGCAAACTAGCATGGGAGAAGGGGAGTGCACCCGATGACTGGAAGACTGGCATAATAGTCCCCCTATATAAGGGCAAAGGGGAAAGAGGAGTGTGTGTGTGGTAACCACCGAGGAATATGTCTTCTAAGCGTAGTAGGAAAGGTATACAGTAGGGTACCGGTAGTGATTGAGAGAGTGAGAGTGAGAACGGAGAAATGGATAGGCGACGAGCAGGGAGGGTTTTAGGAAGGGAAGAGGATGTGTAGATCAGATTTTAACCTGAATTGTGTTGTGGAGAAGTATCTGGAGAAGAAACAAAAGGTGTATGTTGCCTTTATGGACTTGGAGAAGGCCTATGACAGAGTGGATAGAGAAGGTTTGTGGAAAGTACTTAGAATATACGGAGTAGAGGGCAAGTTGCTGAAAGCAGTGAAGAGCATGTATGAGGGTGTAAAGGCGGCAGTACGTGTGGAGAGTGAGCAGAGCGAGTTCTTTGACCTGAATGTTGGTTTGAAACAGGGGTGTGTGATGTCCCCGTGGTTGTTTACTGCATATATGGATGGAGTCATAAAAAAAATACTATCAAGAGCAATGGATGTTGGTGTATCGCTGAAAATGGAGGGAATTGAGTGGAAGCTACCTATACTGCTGTTTGCGGATGATACAGTTCTGATGAGTGATAATGAATGGTAGTTGCAGGGTCTGGTAAATGAGTTTGGAACAGTGTGCGAAAAACGGAATTTGAAGGTAAATGCGGGGAAGAGCAAGGTTATGGTCTTCGAAAGGGGTGAAGTCACAGAGTGTGAGGTGAAGCTGAACGGTCAGGCTATGGAGATCGTCAACTCTTTTAAGTATCTGGGCAGTGTGTTGAGTAAAGATGGGACTATGGATGAAGAAGAAGTGCGGGAGAGGGTACAACAGGGGAAGAGGGTTGTAGGAACGCTAAAAGCAGTAACAAATAGGGTGGTCAGTATGGAAGTGAAGAAGTCCTTGCATGACAGTGTGGTAATCCCGACACTGACTTACGGAAGCGAAGCATGGACGTTGGTTGAGAGACTCAGACCAAGTGTGAGAGCAGTGGAAATGAATTACTTAAGGAGTGCGTGTGGAGTTACATGGAGGGATAGACAGACTAATGAGGAAGTAAGGAGGTGTGGTGTGGAGGTAGATGTGCTGGAAAGTGTGAAAAGGAACAACTTGAGATGGTTCGGCCATATGGAACGTATGGAAAGCGAGAGAATGACTAAGAGGGTGTATGAGAGCGAGGTGGAGGGACAGAGAGGGAGAGATAGACCGAATGAGAGGTGGAAGGATGGAGTGAGGAAGTACATGAACGAAGGCGGTGCTGGTTGGGGGGAGGGGCATCGACTGACTGGGGACAGAGGTGCATGGGGGCGGTTCATTCTTGGCCACCCCTTCGGGGATCACGGCGTCAGGCAATAGATGCTAGATAGATGTTAAAAATATCTTATATATTTTTGATTAGCTTTACTTGGCATTCCTCTTCCTCTATGTATCTAGCAATTTAACCCCCTCAAACTCCTTATGACTCGATGGTGTGGTAATTATCCCAGGCCAAAAAGCTCTAAAAGACGATCGAGTGATAACTCAAGCGAGCTTGAAATACGCAGGCGTTTCGTTCATGGTCACCCCTTCGGGGATCAAGGTGTCCGGCAATATATACCGGTAGGCTATAGATAAATTCATTTTTGGGCTATTTCTTCCATTTTATTTATCCTGTTAAAGTGCTTGATTGATTTTTGTGCTAATGTAGTTAGTATTTGGTGTAATTTCACATATTTCAGCTAAATCTGGAGAGCACATGCAATGTATTTGTGCATGTTCAGTAAGTATTGCTGGGGAAAGGGTTAACGTATTCATCTTTTGGGGTATTTATTCTATGTTTTTATCCTGTTTCTGTGATTGATTGAGTTTTGTGCTAATGTAGTTGGTATTTGGTATAATTTTACATATTTTAGATAAATCAGAAGAGCACATGCAATATATTTGGGCATTTTCAGTTAGCATTGCTGGGGAAACGGTTAACATACAGTATTCATCATAGGAAGGGAATAGGATGTGTAGCTCAGATCTTTGCTCTGATATATGTTGTGGAGAAATATCTTGAGAAGGGACAAAAGTTGTATGCTGCCTTCATGGACTTGGAGAAGGCCTATGACAGAGTTGATAGAGAAGGTACCGGTATGTAGAAAGTACTTGGAATATACGGAGTAGATAGCAAGTTGCTGAAAGCAGTGAATAGCATGTATGAGGGTGCAAAGGTGTCAGTATGTGTTGAGAATGAACAGAGCGAGTTCTTTGATCTGAATTTTGGGTTAAAGAAAGGGTGTGTGATGTCCCCGTGGTTGTTCAATATATACTGAACTGTATATGGATGGAGTCATAAAAGAAATGCAAGGATGAGCAGTGGATGTTGGTGTACCACTAATAAGGGAAGGCAACGAGTGGAATGACAGAGTTGATAGAGAAGGTATGTGGAAAGTACTGTACTGAGAATATATGGAGTAGATGGCAAGTTGCTGAAAGCAGTGAAGAGTATGTATGAGAGTGCAAAGGAATCAGTACGTGTGAAGAATGAACAGAGGGAGTTCTTTGATCTGAATGTTTGGTAAAGCAAGGGTGTGTGATGTCCAGATGGTTGTTCTATATATACAGTATATGGATGGAGTCATAAAAGAAATACAAGGAAGAGCAGTGGATGTTTGTGTACTGCTGTTTGCTGATGATATGAATGGGAGTTGCAGGGTCTGGTAAATATTTTTGGAACAGTGTGCGAAAAATGGAATCTGAAGGTAAATGCGGGGAAGAGCAAGGTTATGGTCTTCGAAAGGGGTGAAGCCACGGAGTGTGAGGTGAAGTTGAACGGTCAGGCTATGGAGATTGTCAGCTCATTTAAGTATCTTGGCAGTGTACAGAGTAAAGATGGGAGTATGGATGAAGAAGTGTGGGAGAGGGTGCAACAGGGGAAGAGGGTTGTAGGAATGCTGAAAGCAGTAACATGAAATAGGGTGGTCAGCATGGAACTGAAGAAGTCATTGCATGACAGTGTGGTAATCCCGACACTGACTTACGGAAGCGAAGCATGGACGTTGTTGGAGAGATTCAAACCAAAAGTGAAAGGGATGGAAATGAGTTACTTGAGAAGTGTGTGCAGAGTTACATGGAGGGATAGACAGACGAATGAGGAAGTACGAGAGAGGTGTGGTGTGAATGTACTGGAAAGTGCGAAAAAGAACACCTTTAGATGGTTCGGCCATGTGGAACGTATGGGAAGCGAGAGAATGACTAAGAGCGTGTACGAGTGAGGTGGAAGGACAGAGGGAGAAATAAACCGAGAGAGAGGTGGAAGGATGGAGTTAAGAAGTATATGCGTGAAAGCGGTGCTGGATGGGAGGAGGGGCGTCGACTGACTGGGGACAGAGGTGCATAGGGGTATTTCGTTCGTGGCCAATCCTTCGGGGATCAAGGCGTCCGTCAATAGATAGATAGATACATTCATCTTTAGGGCTATTTCTTACATTTTCTTTATCCTGTTAGTGTACTTTATTAAATTTGTTGGTAATGTAGTTGGTAATTGGTGTAATTTTACATATTTCAGATAAAGGATGTCAACAGAATAACAAATGATGAGCTGAAGAGACGTTTAGGTATAAAGAGTATTAGCGAGGAGATGCGTACAAGTAAACTGGGATGGTATGGACATGTGGAGAGAATGGATAAACAAAATTGGGTGAAAAGATGCAGGTCTGCAATTGTGGAGGGAGCTGCACCAAGGGGTAGACCGAGTAAGACCTGGGATCGGACTATACGTGCCGATCTCAAATCCAAAAACTTGACAAGTAAAGCATCCCTTAACAGGGTTGCCTGGAACGCCGCCATTAGGAAAAGAGACTGAAACTGCACATCTGTGTGGAGCACTCAGTCTTAAAATGTTATGTACGTATGTATGTATAAATCTGAAGAGCACATGCAATCTATTTAGGCATTTTCAGTCAGTATTGCTGGGTAAAGGGTTAACATATTAATCTTTTGGAGTATTTCTTCCATTTATTTATCCTGTTAGTGAGTTTTATTGATTTCAGTGCTACTGTAGTGGTATTTGGTGTAATTTTACATATTTTAGATAAATCTGAAGAGGACATGCAATATATTTGGGCATTTTCAGTCAGTATTGCTGGGGAAACGGTTAGCATACTGTAGTCATCTTAGGAAGGGAAGAGGATGTGTAGCTCAGATTTTTGCCCGGAAATGTGTTGTGGAGAAATATCTGGAGAAGCGACAAAAGTTGTATGCTGCATTTATGGAGTTGGAGAAGGCCTATGACAGAATTGATAGAGAAGGTATGTGGAAAGTACCGGTACCGGTACTGAAAATATACGGAGTAGATGGCAAGTTGCTGAAAGCAATTAAGAGCATGTATGAGGGTGCAAAGGTGTCAGTATGTGTGGATAATTAACAGAGCGAGTTCTTTAATCTGAATGTTGGGTTAAAGCAAGGGTGTATGTGATGTCCCGATGGTTGTTCAATATATACCAGTACAGTATATGGAAGGAGTCATGAAAGAAATACAAGGAAGAGCAGCGGATGTTGGTGTACCGCTGATAAGGGGAGGAAACGAGTGGAAGTTGCCTCAACAGTACAGTACCGGTACTACTGTTGCTGACAACACAGTTCTGATGAGCGATAGTGAATGGGAGTTGCAGGGTCAGGTAAATATGTTTGGAACAGTGTGTGAAAAACGGAATCTGGAGGTAAATGCTAGGAAGAGCAATATTATGGTCATTGAAAGGGGTGCAACCATAGAGTGTGAAGTGAGGTTGAACGGCTATGAAGAATGTCAGCTCATTTAAGTATTTGGTCAGTGTGTTGAGTAAAGATGTGAGTAGGCCTATGGATGAAGAAGTGTGGAAGAAAGTGTAACAGGGGAAGAGCGTTGTAGGAACTCTGAAAGCAGTAAGAAGAAATAGGGTGATCAGCATGGAAGTAAAGAAGTCCTTGCATGACAGTGTGGTAATCCCGACATTGACTTATGGGAGGGAAGCATGGACGTTTCTGACTGGGATTGATCATTGATAATCATCGGTTATGCTAGTTGGAAAATTAGTGGGGTAGAATGTAGAGTTTGGGTGTACCGCCAGCCTTGTTTACAGTACGCGGAGCGGCGGCGGATGCTGGCCATCATGTTCCCGTCTATTTGACTGCTTTTGGATACAATAATAGGTTAAGGGGGGTCACCCCCCCATGACATATTGTCATCATCATATATATTGCCAGCAGGAGGCAAATAACCGAAAAAAAACGCCTTCAAAATAGACACGAACTAAAGGCTGGTTCACACATAGCCGAGTCGGTGCGCGAGTCCAACACGAGTGATGAAATTTTGCTATTCAGCAATGACTCGTCGATACTCCTCAACACTCGTATAGACTCGTGCTACGCTCGTGTATACTCAACACACTCGTGGGTACTCGCCACGGGGTCCAAAAATGTCATGCATGCATGAAATTTTGGGTCCCGTGGCGAGTACCCATGAGTGTGGCCTAAATACGTGTAGACTCGTGTACATACGTGTTAACTCGTGTTTGACTCTGAATAACTCTTCGTTATTCGTGTTAACTCGTGTTGACTCGTGTAAACCCGTGTAACACTCTTTGGTGATTCGTCGCTTTTCGTCATCATTTCGACGTTGACGAAGCAACACGTGTCTACACGCAACAACACGTATGTAACACACATGCAACACGTATCAACAAGAGTAGAAAGCACGAATGTGAGTGCTAAAATTTGGTGCCCCCATGATGCCAGAGTTTACACGATTCAAACACAAGTGAAAACACGAGTAAACAAGAGTAAACACGATCCACTGAGAAAAAAACACGAGTGTAACACGAAAAAGCAAGTGTCATTTGAAATACCGTTATTTCAAAAATGTAGGAAGAATCAACGAGAGTTTACACGGATGTAACACGAGTCAACACGTGTGCAACAGAGATCCAACGAGAGTCAACGCGTTGTCTTTCGTGTTGATCCGAATAAAAATCGTGTTGATCCGTGTAACAATCGCGTTGACTCGTCCATACTCTTTGTTTACGTGCCCTGGAATGTGGCCATCATTTTTCAAATTTTTGACACTCTTGTTGGGTTCGTGTTACACTCGTTTTGACTCTCAGTTACTCGTACAGACTCTTGCATGAACACGTGTTGACTCGTATTGAATCGAGTTAACTCGTGTTACACTCTCCTTGACTCGGGAACAATTGCTACTCGCGGCCGACTCAGCCTCCAGCGACGGCGATAATCGACGAGTGTGACTCGTGTTGGACTCGCGCACCGACTCGGCTATGTGTGAACCAGCCTTTAACCACGGTGATCGAAATATGCAAACATTACGGCGGCGGTGTCGGCGTCGGACACTTGCGATAATGTTCCCGTCTATTTTGAATGCCATTGGATACAATAATATGTTGAGGGGGGGCTTTGCCCCCATGACGTGTTGTCATCATCATATATATTGCCAGTAGGGGGGCAAACAACCAAAAAAATTGCCGCAAAGCCCTCCCCTCAACATATTATTGTATCCAATGGCAGTCAAAATAGACGGGAACATGATGGCAAGCTTCCGTCGCCGCTCTGCGCAGTGTAAACAATGGTGGAGGTACGCCCGAACTCTACATTCTACCCGGCTAGGCCTATATTATAGGCTACAATAAATAAGTAGGCTAGGCTATTTTTTCTATAGGCTATGCCTAGTCTAATATTACAATTTAAGGTAGCATTCAAGTTGACTACAGCAGGACTTACCCTTGTTACGACCTGGCACTCGGGTACACAAGGGCTCTCAATCAGGACTCGAATACGGCTCGCTGCCACAACGGAAACACACGATCCCAACCCCTGAGTACTGCCAGCTGAACAAAAAACACCAATACCCTCCAGAGTTCAATCTGCTATAACGGGGTATACAAGAACTCGGTACTAGTGTTCAACAACAGACTAATAAAGAGACAGGAATTATCTAGTCTGGTCAACAATCAAACAATGAAGTAAGAAACAACAACACCAAAGAATAGTGTTGGCCGAAGCCGAAGTAATCCACCCTTGACTAAGAACTTAAGAAGTCCTCCACCCTCTACTTCGGATCGGCACTATTACGTTACGTTAATTAATAGTCCTTAAGCATCGAGCAAGGAATCTTCTGAAAAAAGTTAGATGCTTCTCGGATGCTCGTAAGAAGTACGTATCAGATTTTGAACAGTAATTCAATAAGCAAAACACTGGCAATTAAATACTATTAAAGGTTTAAATTGGCATAAGAATAATTAAAAGAATATGCAATAGTAAATGGCAAACATTAAAAAGAAGTACTCCGCAAATGCAACGGCAATAGCCTACTCGGATTGTGCTCGTGGGCCACTAATCACTAAAGTAGCCAAGCGTGCAACACATGAAATCAATAGTGCATAAACAATATCATACATAAGGAAAGCTTCAATACTATTCTGTATCTACTAATCGAGTAAAGTCTAGCTGGGGTACTGTGGGCAAAAGGTAGCAGTGACTGAGCAAAAACGGCTCGTAGCCTAGCGAAGTCCTCAAAACACTAACAAGTGAACTTTGAGAAATCCAGATCCCTTGTATCTGGTTTTCTCCCGGCTCCTTGACAAAGTAAAAACAAACTGTTAATAAAATACAGGGTGGTTAGGCTCTTGCCCTCACGCACTGTAAATTATTAACTCAACACAGTCAGCCGCGAAGACAACCTAGGCTTCACTGAACCGAAACGAGTATGCAGGTTTATCGCTTAACCACTGCATCAAACAACAACTCGTAACACAGAAAAGCCTTACCCCAGTCTAGCATTACCTAGACTAGCAGAAAACAGGAATAATAATAATAACACACAGGGAAATGCATATACAAGTGCAACAAACATAAATCAATCCTATTCTAAGTTAACCCTTCCAAAATAGGCTATCTAATAGGCAAGTATCTAGTGAGAACTCAAGCGATAATACGTTGGCTGACTAGCTCTGCACCAACGGGACCATGGAAGTTAAACAGGCAGGGAAAAGAGGAGATAAGAATGTAAGGTAGTAGAGAAAGTTCACATCAGTCAGAAGAATATATATAGTTAGCAAGGGAAATGAGAAGGATCTCTGCCTAATGAGTTCTGATGAAAAAATGGCTAGACTTCCCTTTTTATACCCGGCCCTCTAGTGAGCCCAACGTGAACTACTAAGGACCGCCCACTGACAATCATTACGTAATTTCTCTCTCTCCTCTGGGATAGACAAAGGCTCCCCTAGCACTGAGGGGAGGGGGGATGGGGGAGTACTAGTGAGTGAGGCCCACCTCCCGCATGGCGCACCCACTGACCCCCAACTGTGGCTGCTGCTTCTCCCATCATTACAAATAAGTTTTACACACAATACTTATAACTAATGATATAAAATAGAACTCGTTGACTCAGATGAAAACAAAATACATATTCATATTACTTATAGTACAACGGCTCACATGAACTAAGTTAGGAAACTCTACATAGACTACAGCCAAAGTTCCTGCCCTGACGATCCTAGCGAGAGTGGGGCATGACTAGGCGTTCTGTACAGCATGCTCACACGTGGACATGCGTCACACCTCCCCCAAGATTTTACTTGCTCAACCCTGAGCTAAAATCTGACAAACACAGAACCCCATCAAGCCCCTCACACCCACACCCAGCGACCGCATGGCACTAAAACAAAGCTGAGTTTATCACCAAAACACATCTTATTATTAAAAAAAAAAAAAATCACATTTTATAACTCCTCCCAACAATAGCAAAAAGACACAATATCATGCTCCCAGAGCGAGCTTACAGCAGCTCAGCCGTTTGATAGTTCGTGGACTACTCAAACTCTATAGGCTATGACAACTTATACGATTACCTATATCAAAAGAAAGAGTTTTTATATGATTTTTATATTTTAATATGTTTTTCCCGGCTGCACTATAAGGGCAGCCTATTTTCCTCCACTCAAACCCACACACCTGTGATAGCCTACGACTGATCATCCACCCTTGATAAACAATCCGCGATCACATTGTCACATCCAGCAATATGACGGATGTCCAGGTTATACTCCTGCAACATCAAAGACCACCTGGTCAGTCTCATATTGCGATTGTGAAATTGATTCAGGAATCTCAAAGGGTGATGATCAGTGTAGATAACCACGACTGGGCCATAGGCTGGAACATACACCTCGAAGTGCCTGAGCGACAGCACAATCGCCAGTAATTCCTTTTCTATTGTAGAATAGTTCTTTTGTGCAGCATTGAACTTCTTAGAAAAGAAACTTACTGGGTGTTCCACACCTTCATTGTCTTTCTGTAGCAAGACGGCACCAGCCCCTACACCACTAGCATCTGTTGCCAGCTGAAAAGGCCTGTTAAAGTCTGGGGCCCTGAGTATCGGGTGAGTACATAGCAAATGTTTCACCAAAGTGAAAGCCTTTTCACACTCAGGTGCCCACAAAAACTTTTTGTCTTTAGATAACAAATCTGTGAGAGGTGCCAACACCGTTGAGTAACCTTTTATGAAGCGTCTGTAGTAGCCTATCATACCCAAGAATCTCATAATCTGCTTCTTGGTTGTTGGGTGCGGAAATTTATTGATAGCCTGTACCTTGTTCTGAGGAGGGCACACCTGTCCCCTTCCCACTACAAACCCAAGGTACTGCACAGTGGCTTTTACGAAGTCACACTTTGCCAAATTTACTACCAGTCCTGCTTCACTAAGTTTCCGGAACAAGGTCTCAAGGTGCTCACAATGGCTCTCAAAGTCGTCATCATAAATGATTACATCGTCCAAATATACGGTGCAATTTGGAATGTCCTTTACAATTACATTCATCAGGTTCTGAAACGTTGCTGGTGCATTCTTAAGTCCGTAAGGCATAACATTGCACCGGTAGGTACTCCCGTCCACAACAAAACCACATACCTCTTTAGCACGCTCGGACAAAGGTACTTGCCAGTAACCTTTTACTAAATCTACTTTAGACAAAAAACGAGCATTACCAATTTTGTCAACACTATCATCAACCCGAGGAAGAGGATATGGGTTAGTTGGAGTCAAACCGTTTAACCTACGGAAATCAATACAAAAGCGTACCTTGCCATCTGGCTTAGGCTGCAGTGTTACGGGGGAAGTCCACTTAACTGTGCCTTTCTCTATCAACCCTCTACCGAGCATATACTCCAACTCATCCCTCAGAGCTGGTAGTTTTATGGGGGGCACACGGTACGGGATTGACTTAAAGGGTAGATGGTCCCCCACGTCAACATCATGCATAGCCTGAGTAGTGAGGCCTGGGTGTTCAGCAAATACAGTGGGGTATGAACCGAACAACTGACGGATAGCATCAAACTGCGGCTCAGGCAAATGAGCTATAGCCTCGTCAGCCCTTAGGCTCGAGTTCCCCGCCCACTGATCCGCTGAAACATGTTGATCCCAGCTATCCTCCTCTGAAGCTTGACTGTCCCCCTCTCCTTCTCCACCACGGCCGCAACAAGCCAACACAGGGACAGTGAGAGGCTCAGAGGGGTGCCTCACATACTCTTTAATAAGGTTCACGTGACATAACTGGTTCTTTTTCCTCCTGTCTGGAGTGGCAACAAGGTAATCTAAGTCTGAAATTTTGTCTACAATTTTATAAGGTCCAGTGTACTTCGCAGAGAGGGGGTTACCAACCAAAGGCAACAAAATTAATACCTCTTGTCCTACAGTGAACTTCCGGAGCCTCACTTTGCGATCATACCTGTCCTTCATCAAAGCTTGTGATTCTGTCAAATTTCTACCTGCCATCTCCAGACTCTTAAGCATGCGCTCACGGCTTTCAAGCACTTACTTTAATAATGGACAAGGCTGCACAGTCCCCTCCCAAATTTCTTTCAGCATGTTAAGGGGGCCCCTGACACGGTGTCCAAAAATCAGCTCGTTTGGACTAAATCCCAGGCTCTCACCAGGTACCTCCCGAGCAGCAAACAGCACATAAGGCAATCCAAGATCCCAATCCATACCGTTGTCAGCACAATAACAGCTGAGCATGCTTTTAAGTGTAGCATGCCACCGCTCAAGCACCCCTTGACTCTCAGGGTGATACGCTGACGATACTACTGCTCGTATCCCATGCTGTTGCATTGTTTGCTTGAACATGTTGGAGGTGAAATTAGATCCCTGATCAGACTGAATCTCCTCCGGGTACCCGTACCTTGAGAAGTACCACAACAAGTTACTGACTACCGTCTTAGCCATTCCATTTTTCATAGGGTATGCATCGGGGTATCTAGTGGAAACATCCATTATGGTTAACAAAAATTTATTTCCAGCCTTAGTGGGAGGGAGTGGACCAACCATGTCAACAATAATTTTACTAAAGGGTGGCCCAATCACAGGAATAGGGTGTAACGGAGCCTTAGGAATAACTTGGTTCGGTTTCCCGACACGTTGACAAATATCACATGAGTTTATCCATGACTGCACATGAGACTTCATCCCCGGCCACCAAAACAATTTCCCCAAAGCCGCCACTGTTTTTCTCACCCCTAGATGTCCTGCCAGTGGTGTGTCATGCGCCAACCTCAGTAGGCTATCCCTGCACTCCCGTGGCACCACCAACTGGTCCACTACTCCGGACCCCTTTTGCCAACTACGTTTAGGGTCTTGAAAACGCCTATAGAGGATGCCTTCTAAATAAAAAAAATCTCCTGGCTGTGCATCGCCGTCCTCGTCGAGCTCTACAGCTCCATTAGCACACGTTTGGAGCTCAGGGTCCTCTAGTTGCAACCGACGTATATCTGAGGGTGCCAAGCGATCTAACTGCTCCCGGAGCAATGCATGACCTTCCCCGATACTGGGCTGCTCCCTCTGTCTCTCTCGATGTACATAACGTTGCTGTTGTGGAGACTCGTCATGCCCAGCCTCGTCACTCTCGATGACAGGCCCAGGGGCTACTCCAGAATTAAGTAATGGTGCTAATACTGAATCACCCAGGAGAGCCGCCGAGTCAAAACTCTTAAAACCAACCCCAGCTTTAGCCTCCTCCTGTTGATCGTTCCTCCGCTGGTCTGAAGACGGAGGACTAGGCTGTGACACTTTAGCTGCCCGAGCTCGGGTGACAACACACGCCATGGGTTGTGTCTGGCACCGCTCGACCCACTCTTGCTCTTCCCTACTCACGTCGGCCGGCCTCTCGGCAACGACTAAGGGTAGAACCTCAGAAGCGGGCATTGCAAAGTCGTTGCCGAGAAGAAGGTCGACGCCCTCCACTGGCAGTTTCTCCACAATCCCGACATCCAATTCACGTGCCACACCATCCACCTCCAACTCCAACCGCACCAGCGGGTATGACCGAGTTGCATTAATACCCTGTACCACTACCACCCGAGCCGCGTTTATAGGGTAGCCAGTCAAGTTTTTCATCAGAGTCTGGGAAGCACCTGTATCACGCAAGACCTCTACTCCATGCTTGCGCCCCGCCCACATCACGCAACCCCGCCCTCTATGGTCGCAAAAAACATCCTGAGCAGGGTTCGAGCCTCCCAGGTGCTTCTGCATTGGCTGTGCCTCAGCCTCTGACGAACTGCCCTGGGCAAACTCAGATGACTTCGGAGACACACCAATGTTGCAGGCCAAAGACACAGCTGCTGTAGGTGGTTTGCTAGGACAGACTCTTGCAAAGTACCCCTTTTTATGACATTGATAACACTCCAACTCCCCTTTGGGCTTCCCTTGGTACTGGGAAGGGCCCGGCCCCTTCTTAAATGGGACGGTGCTAGTCTTGTGGTCAGTCTTGGTATCATGGCTCTTGTACTTGTTTGCATAAGGTATATCACTAACTCGGGGGGGTGGGGCGTCACGCCCCTTGTTACCTGCCTCACTACGCTGGGCAGACCCGCACCCACGAATTAGTGATAGCCGGAGGTCAGCCATCTCAGCTGCCTCTTGTAGAGTTTTTGGGTTCTTTTCTTTAATAGTTAAAGTCATTTCTGCACCAGTACACTTATAAAACTGCTCGAGCAGAAACAGCTCAGTCAACTGTTCGGCCGTCTCAGCTTTCTCAGAACGTGTCCAGTTTTTAAGTGCATCTTTTAAGTCCCGGGCATGTTCAAGAAAGGTCGCCTCCCTAGTCTTTGTAACACCCCGAAACTTCAATCGATATGTTTCCGGTTGCAACTCGTATGCCCGTAGGACAGCTCTCTTCAATTCTGGGTAGTCAATGCAAGACTCTAAAGGCAGTGCATCATAAGCCTTCAGACCCTTACCCGTAAGTCTTGAGGAGACTAGAGCTGCCCACTTCTCTTCAGGCCAATTATGCTCCCTACACTTCTTCTCAAAACGATTAAAAAATTCTGTGACTTCAGTTTCACTAAATACCGGCACCAATTTGACTAATTGGGCCAAGGACTGTTCTCTTACTTGGCCCTCACGGCCCATCCGAGTCCCTGTCGACTCTGCACGAGTTTTATCTAAATCTAATTTAGCACAATATTTCTCTGAGTCGTACCTAAGCTCAGCCTCATGCCTCCTAACCTCATCTCATGCCTCTGTCTCATCCTCCTGCCTCCTCTCTCATGCCTCCTAGTCTCATTCTCCTGCTTCCTAGCCTCAATCTTAGCAAGCTCAAGTCTAAATACCATATCTGGAGACAGGCAGGAAGAGGGAGCTGCCACTACTGAAGGAGGGGGGGCAAAAACTGGGGAACCACCATGTGCACCACCCGAGGGCACTCCAATCTGCCAATTCTCATCCCTCTGTGGGAGAGTGCTAACCTCCGGTAACTGAGTGGACGGCACTGTGGGAGTCGAGTGAGAGGGGATCTGGGGAGGAACCCCCCCAAACGCCCTCTCCTCCGAAACCCCATGTCGCCCACGCAACACCCAGGAAATCAGCTCCCCCTTGGACATCCCTACTACATTGGAAATGCCCAAAACCTTGGCTATCAGGTGCAAGCCACAAACATCCACCCCAGTCAGCCTCTCCTCCGTCACGTGGTACCGCTTACTCACAAAAACTCTAGCATCCTCCTCACTGGTTACTAACGGCACAACTTCAAATGGCATCTCTCGCTCATCGTCAGTGCTAATGCACGACATACTGAAGTCCACAAAAAAATTCTCGAGACAAAAGTGTTAAACTTCCTATGCAAGCACTAATTACTAAATTAACTGGAGTCTCTTAAATGCTTTACTAATTGCCATACAAAAAAAATATTCTTCAATATGCACGCTAAAATACAAACAAACAAATGTTGTACAACTCTGCAAAAATTTATACTGTTCACAAAATCCTAAGCAAGGTCGCCATTTGTTACGACCTGGCACTCGGATTACACAAGGGCTCTCAATCAGGACTCGAATACGGCTCGCTGCCACAACGGAAACACACGATCCCAACCCCTGAGTACTGCCAGCTGAACAAAAAACACCAATACCCTCCAGAGTTCAATCTGCTATAACGGGGTATACAAGAACTCGGTACTAGTGTTCAACAACAGACTATTAAAGAGACAGGAATTATCTAGTCTGGTCAACAATCAAACAATGAAGTAAGAAACAACAACACCAAAGAATAGTGTTGGCCGAAGCCGAAGTAATCCACCCTTGACTAAGAACTTAAGAAGTCCTCCACCCTCTACTTCGGATCGGCACTATTACGTTACGTTAATTAATAGTCCTTAAGCATCGAGCAAGGAATCTTCTGAAAAAAGTTAGATGCTTCTCGGATGCTCGTTAAGAAGTACGTATCGGATTTTGAACAGTAATTCATTTAACAAACACTGGCAATTAAATACTATTAAAGGTTTAAATTGGCATAAGAATAATTAAAAGAATATGCAATAGTAAATGGCAAACATTAAAAAGAAGTACTCCGCAAATGCAACGGCAATAGCCTACTCGGATTGTGCTCGTGGGCCACTAATCACTAAAGTAGCCAAGCGTGCAACACATGAAATCAATAGTGCATAAACAATATCATACATAAGGAAAGCTTCAATACTATTCTGTATCTACTAATCGAGTAAAGTCTAGCTGGGGTACTGTGGGCAAAAGGTAGCAGTGACTGAGCAAAAAACGGCTCGTAGCCTAGCGAAGTCCTCACAACTGTTTAAAGTATTACGTTAACACTAACAAGTGCACTTTGAGAAATCCAGATCCCTTGTATCTGGTTTTCTCCCGGCTCCTTGACAAAGTAAAAACAAACTGTTAATAAAATACAGGGTGGTTAGGCTCTTGCCCTCACGCACTGTAAATGATTAACTCAACACAGTCAGCCGCGAAGACAACCTAGGCTTCACTGAACCGAAACGAGTATGCAGGTTTATCGCTTAACCACTGCATCAAACAACAACTCGTAACACAGAAAATCCTTACCCCAGTCTAGCATTACCTAGACTAGCAGAAAACAGGAATAATAATAATAACACACAGGGAAATGCATATACAAGTGCAACAAACATAAATAAATCCTATTCTAAGTTAACCCTTCCAAAATAGGCTATCTAATAGGCAAGTATCTAGTGAGAACTCAGCGATAATACGTTGGCTGACTAGCTCTGCACCAACGGGACCATGGAAGTTAAACAGGGTAGGGAAAAGAGGAGATAAGAATGTAAGGTAGTAGAGAAAGTTCACATCAGTCAGAAGAATATATATAGTTAGCAAGGGAAATGAGAAGTCGCTCTGCCTAATGAGTTCTGAAGAAAAAATGGCTAGACTTCCCTTTTTATACCCGGCCATCTAGTGAGCCCAACGTGAACTACTAAGGACCGCCCACTGACAATCATTACGTAATTTCTCTCTCTCCTCTGGGATAGACAAAGGCTCCCCTAGCACTGAGGGGAGGGGGGGGGGGGGGTGCTAGTGAGTTAGGCCCACCTCCCGCATGGCGCACCCACTGACCCCCAACTGTGGCTGCTGCTTCTCCCATCATTACAAATAAGTTTTACACACAATACTTATAACTAATGATATAAAATAGAACTCGTTGACTCAGATGAAAACAAAATACATATTCATATTACTTATAGTACAACGGCTCACATGAACTAAGTTAGGAAACTCTACATAGACTACAGCCAAAGTTCCTGCCCTGACGATCCTAGCGAGAGTGGGGCATGACTAGGCGTTCTGTACAGCATCCTCACACGTGGACATGCGTCACACCCTTGAGCAGGTATAGGCTATCCTAGTGTTTAATAGGCCTATACCCCTTTGAAAGGACATTAGCCTAGTCTAACCTAACAACTTACCTAACCTATTATAGTAGGCTATTATGTGTGGGGGCTGCTGCCCCCACACCCCAATTTTTGGTGTATTTGTCTATTTTGTCTGTAAAGTGGGAATTTTTTCAATTTGTCGATAACGAAAATCCTCCATGCGGACTATAGCTTATGGAGAAAAATATGGCGAATCTATTTTTGCCTATTATCTCTAATAAATTGTTTCTCATAATGCTGCAGTAGTGTCGTTTAAAATACCAACCATTTAATTGTGTGCCTTTAAAAATGACCTAAATTAGGCTATAGGCTACTGGAAGATTAGAAGAATCTTTAAGAAAGACTAGGTTAGGGTTATTGTTGTGCCAAAGCTAGATTATAGCCTAAATATAAAAGGAAGTGAATAAAATGAAATATGCCAAAAAAAAATCGACGTCAAAATCGACGCAAAGTTAACCGCGACGATCGCCCTATGTAAACATGACGACCGTACACCTGCTAACTACATCCATCCCATTAAAAGTTACTGTGGGACACCAAATATGTTGAGGGGGTCTCTGCGGCTCTGCCCCCCACGTCGGCCCGTCACGTATTATGATGTACGGTGAGTCATCATCATCTGTGCTAATTCATAGGATCCCCAATTAAGGACAAAGTCAATCAACAGACGAAATAAGCTCCCAAATTACAATAACATAGCGGCCCGCCGTTTATGGGCGACTTTTTACATGTCATTTTAAATGTTACTTTCCTGCCCTGGTCTAGGCCTAATAGATTTTTCCAAAGAATCAAACTTAAATTAAAAGGAAGTAGCCTAGCCTACAGTTTATAGGAAGGCTATTCCAACATGCATTCCAGAACTTAGGCTAGCCTAGGCCTAGGCTATATGAAAATTTGTGGGTGGTCTGCCAAAAAGAATCACTAGGCCTATTAGGCTATGGGTAGGCTAGTATGGGGTGCATTTTGCACATTTTCTGAACTCTTAGGCCTAGGCTAGGCTAAATAAAACTCACAAAATCTGAGTAATACCAGCACTACAATTTTGCCTTGTCTGATCTTCGGACAACCTCAGGCGAATACTCGCCCACTCCGGCCCTACCATAGTCGCGGATATCCTATGTCACAATTAAATTAGTTTAAAGTTAAGGTTAAAATTCACCACCGTGTCACTTTCATTCTAGGTCATTAGTAGAACCGTAACACTGTAAAGGCAACATCCCAATAGCAGGTCATCAGGTGGTGAACCAGAGACCTACAAACCACGGTACTAGGGCCAGAGCAATGTCTTAAAGCGAGGTGCCCTTATCAACCAACCCCCGACAATTCAGTAGGAGCTGTCGGAAGGAATCCATCTTTGAAGACAGAAAGGAACGCCCACTCACATGCTCAGTGACGGGACGAGGCGAGGCTTAGGAGGCATATGTAGGACGACCAGATGTAGGATGTGGAGGGGAAGAGGTACCATACGACGATACATGGGATGCGGAGACTGCGGAGGGAAGAGCTTGTCAAAGTCATACGGTTCCTCAGGACCTCAACAATAACCGGGGGACGGCCGGTGCGGGCAATGGTCGATCGCCGTAGTTAATATAAGTTCGCGGTCGCGGAGATCCTATGTCACAATTAAATTAGTTTATAGTTAAGGTTAAAATTCACCACCGTGTCACTTTCATTCTAGGTCATTCGTAGAACCCTAACACTGTAAAGGCAACAACCCAATAGCAGGTCATCAGGTGGTGAACCAGAGACCTACAAACCACGGTACTAGGGCCAGAGCAATGTCTTGAAGCGAGGTGCCCTTATCAACCAACCCCAGACAATCCAGTAGGAGCTGTCGGAAGGAATCCATCTTTGAAGCCAGAAAGGGACGCCCATCCACATGCTCAGTGACGGGACGAGGCGAGGCTTGGGAGGCATATGTAGAATGACCAGCTGTAGGATGTGGAGGGGAAGGGGTACCGTACGACGATACATGGGATGCGGAGACAGCGGAGGGAAGAGCTCGTCAAAGTCATACGGTTCCTCAGGACCTCAACAATAACCGGGGGACGGCCGGTGCGGGCAATGGTCGATCGCCGTAGTTAATATAAGTTCGCGTCTATTTTGACGGCGATTTTTGTTGTAGTTAGGCTAGGCTAGGCTATTTGGCCCCTGCTGGCAATATATATGATGATGACAATATGTCATGGGGGGCGATTGACCCCTCAACATATTATTGTATCCAACGATCTCTAACCTCTGTATCTCAAAAAGGGCTAGAGCAAATTGGCTGTAAATTTCCACATCTAGGCTATTCCTTGACAGATTTGCTCCCTCCAATTAATATTTATTAGCATAAATTCAGCCTAGTTTAGCCTATAAAACAAAAACTAACATTTGTTTAGCCTAGGCCTACATATAAAAAGAAAAAACCCACTCGTACTGCAATTATAAGCATAAATATGAGTATCTAAGTTACAAAGCAAATGTTTTTTGTATAGCCTAAAATAAACCATAAAATTGTCATCTGTCAACTGTTGAGGTCATAAATATAAAAAAATCTAATACATTAGGAAAAAATGCGTTAAGAGTTGTGTTAGCGGGTCTATCGTCCCCTTTATTTACGTAGTCGCACGCTCGCAGTTACATTGGCGTCTAATTTGACTATGGTTATTTGCCCCTGCTGGTGATATAGATGATGATGACAATAAGTCATAGGGGGATAAAGCCCCTTCAACCCATTATTGTATCTCACGGCCAGGCGTTGAGTAAATTGTATTGTTACCGGCCGGCGGATTGAGGGTGGCTTTACCAAGTTTACCCCAGCTGTTAAATTAGAAGCGAACGTAGGCCTAACTGCGAGCGTGCGACTAGGCTATATAAACAAAGCTTATGGTATGCCCACAACTACAACTCTTACCAAAACTGCAATTAGCCTATTTTTGTTTTGTTTTTTCAGTCTAGGCTAAATTGGTGAGGCTAGGCTAAATTATTTAGCTGCAATTAGCCTAGCCTATTTTTGTTTGTTCTTTCAGTCTAGGCTAAATTGTGGTAGGCTAGGTTAAATTCTTTAACATGTGTACTATTGTGTAGGCCTGTGCTTTCCAATAGAAGTAAAAATATGTAGCATAGCCTAATGCAATTTTACTAAAACCAAAGCCTACCTGAATATAGCCCTATGCAGAGCTCAAAAGCAAAAAAAAAAAAAAAAAAAATTTGAGCAGTGAAATAAAATTAAGCTAGGCCTAGGCCTGGTTTCTCATAGGCCTAATAACCTAATGAAGTATACTATAGCCTAACCTAATTTAAGTTATTTCACAAAATACTAATAGGCCTACCCCGCCCTCCTCATGCATTATTTTCCATTGTAATATAAGTTCGTGATACACTACGAAAGATTATTCAACATGGAATTTGAATGGAATAGAGAAGCTTAGCAACGAAAAGCCAATACTCCCCCCTCCCTGTGATTGTGCCAGCTTTTGTAAGCAGTGCAATAACTTAATGAAGGACAGAAAAGCTGCAGGATGCTCTGGCATTGTTGCCGAGATGATTAAGGCCTCAGGTGAGAAAGGAGTAGGTGTGTTCAATGAGCTAATTAACTTCATCATCAGAGAGGAAGTAATCTCTGATGAATGGCACAAAAGTATATTATATACTGTATACGAGCAAAGGGGACTCATTGGATAGGGAAAATTATAGGGGCCTGAAAATACTTGATCAAGTCATGAAGGTCTGTGAGAAAGTCTTTGAAGGTATGATATTGACGATATGCAGTTGGTTTCATGCTAGGACACGGCACAATCCAAGTCATGAAGGTATTTGTGTGATAATGAAGATGTATGAGGACTCACAAACGGCAGTGAGGGTGAAAGATGTACCGGTACTGAGTGATGAGTTTTCAGTTCGCGTCGGAGTCCACCAGGGCTCTGTGTTAATGAAGCCCTTTCCTCTTTTTTTTTGTTATGGTTCTGGAGGCACTATCTGGTGATTTCAGAGTTGGGCTCCCCTGGGAACTATAAGGGTCCTGAAATGCTTGACTAAGTCATGAAGGTCTGTGAGAGAGTCTTAGAAGGTATGATAAGGGAAAGATACTGTATGTACTGTATGTACTTAAAAGATAGGGATCTGATGTTGTGTTTGCAGACCGGGAGAAGGCCTTTGATAAGGTGGCCAGAGAAGTTGTGCAGTAGGCTAGGAGAAAACTTGGCGTTGAGGAGTGGCTGGTGCATGTGATAATGAAGATGTACGAGGACTCACGAACGGTAGTGAGGGTGAAAGGTGTACAGCTGAGTGAGGGACATATACAGTACTTCTTGTTGAGGATATAGGGTAGTGAAGCTGTGAAGCTTATGTCACCCTATCCGGGCGGAAAGGACCCCAGGGTGGAGAGGTTTCACAGGGAGGACGGGGACATCGTAGATTTCAAGGGATGGCACCCATGCCCTGCCAACCTCAGGAACTTCTTCGTTAGCAGGAGGACCTTGGATTGACATATACAGTACGGTACTAGATATTTGGTAAGGGTTAGCTTTATATCCCATGTACTGGTTACTAGGGACATATACTAGGTGTTAGGTGGAGGTTAGTTTTGTATCCAAAGTACTGGGTACTAGGGACATATACTAGGTGTTACGTGAGGGTACTGAGTGATGAGTTTTCAGTTCGCGTCGGAGTCCAACAGGGAAGTGTGTTAATTAAGCCCTCTCCTCTTTTTTATGGTTCTGGAGGCACTATCTAGTGATTTCAGAGTTAGGCTCCCCTTGCAACTGCTATAAGAGGCCTGAAAATGCTTGGCCAAGTCATGAAGGTCTGTGAGTGTGAGAGAGTCTTTGAAGGTATGATAACTTCATAGTCAGGCAGCTGCAGGAAAGATATCTAAGAGGTGTTTTCCCGGTCCCGTCTCAAGACCACCGTCGCAAGATCTACCCGAAAAACTATTTTTCTGGTCCCGTCGCAAGCCCACATTTAGCAAGCGAGACACCAATATTCTCTTGCGACGGCATGATAGCTCCGGAGCTGGGTTGACGGCAAGCTGAAACATCTCACTCAACTTACTGTTTCTCCATTCTAATTTATTTCGGTATATTTGTTTATCCAAACATTATGTTATAATTTACTTGCGTATTATTAGGAAGTAGAGTAATAAGAGCCCACAGCAACGTATATCCAATTGTTGATAATAAATTAATGTGGGACAGTACGCTTGGTTAAATTTTGTCCACGAAACAACAACAAACCCCAGCTTTGACTAGGCCTAGACTATGCTATTTACCGATTGTTTTTTCATATCAGAATTCTATCTATCTATCTATCTATATGCTCAGGCCCAATCCCCATTTTGGGGGTAGCCGACTCAAGACAGAGCAAGAACAGGGAAAACACAAAAACAACATAAAACAAAAAATAAACACAGATAAAAAACACAAACTCACACACATCCAGGTCACCCAGGAAAAGACCCAGAGACCAGGGTTACCCCGGTCGCTCCAGCACTCCCCCGGCCCCTGACCACCCGGAGAGGTTCCGATCTCGGCAGGCAGACATGCAGCGGAGCCAAAGCCACAAGCCCTCCCACCACACTTCCAGGTACACCCTTCATATTAATCGTCCCCCCGGGCCAGGCGCCTGATGGACTATTATCTAGTCGAACTTGCGCCAGACCCCTTACTCCAAATGATCACGTGTTCACTCAACTATTCACAAGCATTCTCCATTCACTCCTGTCCACCACCACTTCCCCTGCCTGATCTATAGTCATTCCTCTATCATCCAAAGCCTTTCTTACACAGTCTCTCCATCTCAATGGGGGTCTTCCTGCCCTTCTATCTCCCCTTGTACCTGACTCACATATTCTCTTTGTAAGCCTTTCATCTCCCATTCGTTCAACATGACCATACCAGCTCAGCACCCTTCTGTCCACTCTGGCTGACAAATGTTCCTGCTGCCCCACTCTCCTATGTATCTCTTCATTCCTCAATCTGTCTCTACGAGTAACTCCACACATACTCCTCAAGCAGCTCATCTCCATCACATCCAGCCCTCTTTTCTCCTTTTTCTTCAGAGCCCATGTCTCAGCCCCATACATCACTGTTGGCACAACAATTCCTTGATACAGTGCACTTTTTACTTTCACTCCGAGATTTCTCGTCTTCCACATACTTCCCATCTGCCAGCCAAACCTACCTAACTATGACTAAAATCAAAGAAAATAAACGTAAGTCCGATGAAACAAAACCGCACAGGACAATGACAAATGCCCCCCACAAACTCAGACTTGCTAGTGTGAATGTTGGTAGTTTGAATCTGCGTGCGAATGAAGTGGTTGAGATGTGTGAGAGGAGGCGAGTGGGCATCTGCTGTACCCAGGAAACACTCTGGAAGAGGCATGGGGTACAGTGGATTGTCGGAAGGAGGAAAAGATATAGGATATACTGGATGGGTGTGGAGACTGATAAAGCGAAAGGAGTAGGTGTTCTGGTGGCTGAAGAGCTGGCGGAAAGTGTGCTTCAGATTACGAGAGTTAGTGAAAGGCTGATTGTTTTGAAGTTGAAAGTTGGTGAAAGAATTCTGAATGTGATATCTGCATATGCCCCACAGCTTGGTTTACAGAAAGAGATAAAAGAGGACTTCTGGAATGACACCGTCAGTGTCATTTCAGGCCTCTCGGAGAACGAAATAACTATCGTGGGGGGGGACCTCAATGGTCACGTGGGAGCATCTGCAGATGGATACGAGGGGGTACATGGAGGAATTGGTTACGGAAGGAGAAATCTAGAAGGCGAATATATATTGGAGTCCTGCGTTGGACTCAACATGGTTGTGTGTAACACAAAGTTCAAGAAAAGACAGAGCCACCTGATCACATATAACTCTGGGGTCTCCAGTAGCCAGATAGATTACTTCTTGGTTAACAGGAAAGACTGGAAACTAGTTTCGAGATGTAAAGGTCATCCCGAGCGAAGAATGTATCCCCCAGCATAAGCTACTTGTGTGCGACATGAGCTTATACAGAGATCCTAAGCGCAAGAAGGTTTACATACCCAAAAGGAAAGTGTGGCTGCTGAAGGACAAGGAAGTTAGGGATAGGTTTCATAATGAAATGGAGGAAATGAATAGAAATAAGGAAGCTAGGCCTAACGATGTAAATAGCCAATGGAACTTTCTTAAGCATAGCCTTATCGCTGCCACTGACAAAGTCTGTGGGAAAACAAAGGGTCACCCCAGGAATAAGACCTCTTGGTGGTGGAACGATGAGGTAGAACATGCTGTGAAAGAGAAAAGGAGATGCTTCAAAGCATGGAAGAAAGGAGGCAGCAGGGAGGACTACCAGGCAGCAAAACGAACTGCCAAAAGAGTTATTTACAATGCTAAAAATCGCATTAAGGACCTGGTCCTCGAACAAGTGTGTAACACTGACAATCCCAATGGGATCTTCAACCTAGCTAGGCGAGTTAAAAATGACAGTAGGGATATTATAGGTGAACAGTGTGTTAGAGATGATAATGGGAAGATTGTGTATGCAAAAAAATGAAATCAGAGAAGCATGGAAGGTACACTATGAACGATTGCTAAATGTAGAGTTTGAATGGGATAAGGAACAGCTTAGTATCGAAAAACCAATATCTGGGCCCCCTCCTTTGATAGCACCAGCTGTAGTGAGCGACGCAATCAATAAAATGAAGGACGGTAAAGCTCCAGGTTGCTCCGACATTGTCGCTGAGATGATAAAAGCCTCAGAGGAGATTGGTGTAAACTTAGTCACTGAGTTGATAAACACCATTATTAAAGATGAGAAAATCCCAGAGGATTGGCTCAAAAGTGTAATAGTAAATATATACAGAGGAAAAGGGGATGCGCTAGATAGAGGAAATTATAGGGGCCTGAAAATGCTTGACCAAATCATGAAGGTCTGTGAGAGAGTCCTTGAGGGTTTGATCAGGCAAAGCATCTCTATTGATGATATGCAGTTTGGTTTTATGCCAGGACGTGGTACAACCGATGCTATCTTCATAGTCAGGCAGATACAGGAAAGATACCTACTAAAAGGCAGGGATCTTCGTGTTTGTGGACCTGGAGAAGGCCTTTGATAGGGTACCTAGAGTTGTTGTACAGTGGGCTATGAGGAAACTTGGTGTGGAAGAGTGGCTGGTGCGTGTGATAATGAAGATGTATGAGGATTCGCGAAGTTCGGTGAGGGTGAAAGGTGTACTGAGTGATGAATTCGCAGTCCGTGTTGGAGTCCATCAGGGTTCAGTGTTAAGCCCCCTCCTCTTTATTATGGTCTTGGAGGCGCTGTCTAGAGTTTTTAGAGGCGGACTCCCGTTGGAACTGTTTTATGCAGACGATTTAGTCCTAATAGCTGACAGTATGCAGGATGCTGAGGCCAAATTCAGAAAGTGGAGAGAGGGCATGGCGAGCAAGGGTTGAAGAGTCAATATTAACAAAACCAAGGTTATGCATTGTGGTTTGAGACGAGGCAATGTGGAAAAGAGCGGTGCATACCCATGTGCAGTGTGTGGAAAGGGAGTGTGGGCGTTAACTCAATTGAATGTAGCATCTGTCGATGTTGGGTACACCATGGGATGGCTGTAGTAGAATAAAGGGGCCCCCTGCCGAAGGATAAGTCAGAAATAGAGAAATTGAGTGCGTAGTGTGCAAAGGCGAGCTTGTGTTAAGTGATGATCCTGTGGCTGTGAATTTTGGAAATGAGTCTTTGGAGCTGGTGAACAAGTTTTGTTACCTAGGAGATACCATCTCTGCCGGTGGTGGGGCCGAGGCTGCCACTGTTGCTAGAATTAGGTGTGGCTGGGGGAAGTTCAGAGAATTGATGCCAATCCTGACCATGAAAAGAATGCCTCTCCCCCTGAAGGGAAAGGTGTATGCCTCATGTGTTAGAAGTGCAATGACGTATGCCTCAGAAACATGGGCCGTTAAAGTAGAGGATGTCAACAGAATGGAGCGTAATGAGATGAGAATGGTGAGATGGATGTGTGGGGCCAGGCTACAGGATAGAATAACAAATGTTGAGCTGAGGAGACGTTTAGGTATAAAGAGTATTAGCGAGGTGATGCGTACAAGTAGACTGGGATGGTATGGACATGTGGATGAGAATGGATGAACAAAATTGGGTGACAAATGCAGGTCTGTGATTGTGGAGGAAGCTGCACCAAGGGGTGGACCGAGGAAGACCTGGGATCGGACTATACGCGCCGATCTCAAATCCAAGAACTTGACAAGTGAAGCAGCCCTTAACAGGGTTGCCTGGAACGCCGCCATTAGGACAAGAGACTGAAACTGCACTTATGTGTGGAACACTCAGTCTTAAAATGTTATGTATGTATGTATGTATGCTCCGAAAACCTTCCTTCCTTCACACACTCTCTGTTTTACCTCCACTTCCATACCTCCACTCCTGCTTATCGTTCCTCCTAGATATTTAAAACACTCTACTTGTTCCAATATTTCCCCATCCAGCCTCACATCTAGATTCACCCTATGCTCTCCCCTATTACACACAATTACTTTACTTTTATTGGCGTTCACCTTCAGTTTCCTCCTTCCACAAACCACACCAAACTCTTTGACTACCCGCTGCAGTTTCTCATCAGAATCCGCCACCAATGCTGTGTCATCAGCGAACAGCAACTGATTCAACTCCCAATCTCTACCATTCTTTCCTACTAAACCCAATCCTCTTCCCATAGTTCTCCTTTTCACCTCCCTCACCACACCATCCATAACATATTAAACAGCCATGGTGACATTACACAATCCTGTCGCAAACCTACCTTTACCTCAAACCATTCACTCAACTCACCATTTCCTACTCTCACACATGCTCTGCTCCCTTCATAAAAACTCTTAACTGCTTCTAACAAATTTCCTCCTATTTCATAAATCCTTAACACCTTTCCCATTGCTTCACGGTCCAACACGATCATACGCTTTTTCCAAAGTCCATAAAAGCCCAAAATATCTCCTTAGCTTCTCTAAATACTTCTCCCATAACTGTCTTACTGCAAACATCTGATCCACGCACCCTCTTCCCCTCCTAAAACCGCACTGTTCTTCTCCTATTGCAACTTCCGTACACTTTATTATCCTCTCTATCAACACCCTGCCATACAGCTTTCCAACCACTGACAATAAACTAATACCTCTATAACTTGAACACTCCTGCCGATCTCCCTTCCCCTTGTACAACGGCACAATACATGCACTCTTCCAGTCTATTGGTACCATTGACACGACAAAGCACACATTGAAAAGTCTCCCCAACCAATCTATTATCCCATCTCCACCCTTCTTTATACACTCCACAGCAATACCATCCAAACCTTCTGCTTTTCCCGATCTCATTTGTTTCACTGCTTCTTTCACCTCATTTTCCTCAATCCTTTCATTCATTCCCTGCCACCTGGGTGGCCTGGGTAACCTATCTCCATCCACCTCTGCTTCAATCACTGCTTCTCTTCCATCTCTTGTATTTAACAAGATTCAAAATACTCGGCATATCTTTTCCTCACTTCAACTGGTTCCACTAGTAATTCTCCATTTTCATCTTTCACTGACTCTTCCCTCTTTTGTCCTCCTTTCCTTACTTTATTTACCTCCTTCCAGAACATTTTCTTTCGTTTTTCAAAATTCTCACTCGGCTTTGGGCCCCACCTTTCGTTTGCATCTTTTTTCGCTTCTCTAATTTTCCGTTTTGCCTCTCTCCTTTTCTCCTTGTACCTCTCCCATACCTCAACACTACCATCCTGTAAAACCCTCTCAAAACACTGTCTCTTCTCCTCAACTGCCTTTCTCACCGTATCATTCCACCACTCGCTTCCCTTCCTGATACCTCTGCCTCCTACTTTCCTTTTGCCGCATACTACCTCTGCACTTGCTTTCACTCCTTCCTTAAACTGTTGCCATTCAACCTCTACTTCTCTCTCTTCCATCTCTCTCACTTCCATCCACTTTTCATTTAGTCTTTCCTTGTACTCCCTCTCTTTTTCACTCTTCTCTAACTCACTAACTTTTATTACCTCTGTTACTTCACGCTTGTCTCTTATTCTCCTGTAACTCTTAACTCTTAGCTTTTCCCTCCACCAGGTAATGATCTCCGCCTCACCTCTCATCACATTCACATCCAGCAGTCTACACAATCTTTCCCTTGTCACCAGCACATAATCCATCAATGCCCTCTCTACAATCTCTCCCCTCACAAGTCTATGCCAGGTGTACTTGTGTATACGCCTTTTTTTGAAGAACGTATTACCTACACTCAATCTACACTCTTCACATAAATTTTTCAGTCTTTCTCCACTCTCGTTTACACCATCCACACCAAAAACTACCGATGACTCCTTCAACAGGCTCATTTCCTACCCTAGCATTTAGGTCCCCTAAAACTATAACATTTTCATTTTCATCAAACCCTTGTAGACAATCTCTCAAATCCTCCCAGAAACCCTCTACCTCGTCTAACTCTCCTTCACATCCTGGTCCATACGCACTTACAAAAACCCACCTTTCACCCTTAACACCTTACGAGCGGCCTATGTGGTTTATTTATGTGTACCGCACAGCGGGGTGTTTTTAGCCAAAATAGGGCTGTTTACGTGATCATTTTCATGCCTAAATAAGACCCAGAACGTAAAACAAGTACCTATCCCTGAAAGGGCATAAACAGAGCTTTCGAATGACACCATAACGATCCTTGTATGATGGATAGTTTTCTTGCAATAACCGTGCAACGCGAGTGCAAAAAGCAGGTAATTCGGTACTTTCAGTACATAATTGAGTATGTAGCGAGTGAGAGAGGGAGGAGGGAGCTGAGATTTGTGTCAGTAGGTTCGCCGCGGTGGTCTGGAGCAGTCATACGCTCGCTAGTCTCCTGCCACCACTTGTCTCTCTCTCTCTCAGCCACATTACGTGCTGAAATTGCCACTCGACCTATGTCGAGCGCCGCCACATAGTCCAGCTTTATTTAACTCGACTTATGTTGCTCGCCGCTAAATAAGGGTTAAACCGCATTCTCACCCACATTAGCCTTGATGACACCTCTTTCCACTCTTTTATAAACTCTCTCAACTCCTCCTTCACAATAATAGCCACTCCTTCTTTCCTCCTGACTCCCTCGTCTACTCCAGACTTTCTACCTATCATGTTTCCAAAATCCACTTCTCCCTCTCCTTTCATCTTTGTTTCATTCAGTGCAAGGACATCATACATCCTTCTTTCAAATAACCTTCCAATATCCTCCCGCTTCTCATTCGTACTACATCCACGCACATTCAAAGCTCCTATTCTTAGGGTCCGGGCCCACGAACGCGTTCCCTCGCCCCTATCTCTGTCTCGTTTTTTTGGTAGATTTATTTAAGGGGAGAAGGATACCAGGCCCCCCGCCCCCGATCCCCTTTAGCCGACTTCTACGTCTCGCCGGAGAAAAGCGGTGGTGGAAATTTCTCACCCCTCCACCACAGAGGAGGCTACCTGCACCAGAAAGTGGGCGGCGCGGGGTTGTGGGCATCGCAACGCCATATGAAAAAATTAGAGATGCAGGAGAAAAAGATGAAGGGGCGATGGGAAGTAGAGGACACC
>CM064547.1:38412813-38598425 GCA_032716605.1 Paralithodes platypus
GAAGTCCAAGAGCCGAGATGGAGTGTTTGCAGGTGTCATGCAGAAAGGCCGGCCATATTGCCCGGCGACCTCAATGGGGTCCAAGCGCCACCGCCTACAGCAGTGGCTTGTCACTAGTGAGACCAACATCGGTGTTTTCTTTGAGGGTCTTCCGCGGTGTTCCCGTAGGGGGATACAACAGTTCGGTTGCGAAAGTCCATCGCCGGTGCATGAAGCAGCAGGAGGGCTACGGTCACCCCATGTGATGCTTTTGTGGTCATAGGGGGCACCGGCACTGTGAGTAGTAGGATGGTGTGGAGCATAGGCTTGAGTTGCATGCGTGATACGGGCGACTTCCCAGACAAACTTGTCAAGAATGTCACTGGCCAAGCCTATTAACGCGGGCCTCGGGTTGTGGTGGTTCAAGGCATCAATGCTACTGCGGTCTCTACCCGCTGGTAGAGTAGAGCTTGCGGTGGACGCCGTGTGACACCGAGAGATTGGATGTGGGGGTGGTTGGGAGGAAATTGACAGTTTTGAGGGAGCCGACCTCCTTCTCCGCAATGACTTTGCGAGTGCCCACTTCCGATGGGTTCCACACCTAGTCGTTGCCGAGAGGGCGGGCGACACACGAGTAGGGAGGGAGGCAAGAGGGGCTCGCACGGAGATCTCAGGTCCGCCTCACAGGGTGTCACAGCATAGTACCAAGTTGCAGCCCCAGCGGAAAGAAGCGGGTCAGAGGAAGGAGAGAAGTCGAGGCTGGTGGTGCGGGCGTGAGAGTTTGGGACCCAGCCGACACTCCTTGGTTGACGCTGGTTTACTTGCACCCATTTACAACAAGCTCCAGGAGATGGCCCCCCCAGAACCTGTCCCCCCTAGTGACATGGGTTAGGGCGTGATCGGCCACTCTGCGACAGCGTAGTTCCAGAGAGGCAACTAGAAGATCTTAGTCTTGAGAGTTGTGGAGAACGAGGGCTATTGAACTCGGACGGACGAGGGGATAGGAAGCATGGTCAGGGTGAACCTATTAGAGGGAGTTTGCTGAATGAGCAACCACCTGAGCAGCATACTATCTTGTGTTGCGTCTGCAGGCGGCCAAGGTTGGAGAATGGAGGAGGGGGGTAGGTCTAGTGGAGGGCACATCTGGGTGGAGGAGAGTTGACGGATTTGTCATGTCTCGAGTCAAGCATGTAGGGCGGGGAGGACACGAGTCAGGTGGCGTGTGCGAAGCACTTGAGCACCTGCCTGAGAAGCAGTGTGCAGTGCTCCAGCACCTGCTCGGACCATACCCCACTGTTTGTGCCGAGTACCCAGGCCTCACAACTCATGCGGTGCACGAGGTTCCGCTGGCAGGTCACTTGAGTGTTAGTAAACCGTTGGCCTCGTTGTTTCAGTGGTTCAAGGTGGGCGACGAGGCTTTGGTAAGGTTGTCAGGTCAGGGTCGACCCATGGCTGCTAAGAGTGGTGGTCAGAATCAGGATATTGAGCAGATTGGTGAGGTTGGCTGTGGAGTGGATGCGCCCGGCCGTCGCATAGCCTCCCAATGCTGCCCTAGTAAAATGCAACAGCCTTACCATAGACCGACTGTAACTGGCCATGTCGCTGAAGGCGGTGATGCTGCGCAGGCAGATGTAGTCGCACGGAATGCGGGGGTGCGCATGTACGGTATCGGCGGGGAAGCATTAGCACTTATTAGCTGTGGGAGTGACTGCACAGGTGGTATAGATTGTCCCTCTCATGACCTGGCTATTCTAGCGACAAAGGTGAAGAAGGACGGAGACTATAGTGTAGAAACTATGGTCCCGGCTGGGTTGTGGGAGGGCACTAGGCATGTTGTTCTTCGAGATAAGTTGCAACCTCTTATTCCTAAGCGCCAAGAGAAGATGTTTACTAGGCTGTGGCAGTACGTCCGCATGTTTGTTGATTCTCCAGGCCTGATGTACGGGGTAGAATCCGACATGGAGGCTGGAGACAGTGCAAGGCTCAAATTGGCTCCCTACCGTATAAATCCTGCTCGACAGCCTGTCGTAAAAGTAGAGCTCGACTACATGTTGGAAAAGGGTCTGAGGGATAAGGGATATCGTGAGTGGTCGTTGCCAGTAACTTTGCAACCTGAGTTAAGTGGCAAGATCAGTGTTTGTGTTGATTGCAAGAGTGTGGAAGCATTATCCCTGACAGACGCCTATCCATTACCCAGAGTTGACGACCCCATAGACCGCATCGGGGCTGCCTCATTTATCACTAAGGTGGAAATGGTGAAAGGTTATTGGCAGGCCCCGTTGCCGGAAAGAGCGAAGAGATAAGTGCCAGTCTTGTGATGGACTGGGCAGTTTATCAGTGTCAGGTGTTGTTTTGCTGCCGGAACACAAGTTGGATGTGTGGCATGTTAAGGGGACTGATAATGTTTTGGCTGATTGTTTGTCACGGGAGGGTATGTTTGAAGGAGGACCCTCGCCGTTCAGTCAGTGTTTGTTTGAGAGTGCAGAAAAATTAGGCTTGCCCCTGTAGTGCAAGGCCTCCAAAAACACTATTAAAAATATAAAAACCTCACATAAAAACTCTTTCTTTTTGATAGTATATAAGTGCAGTATATCACAGCAAGAATCTAAGACACTCTGAGTTGTTGTCTTAGTAGGCTAGGCTTGGTGAAGCTTGCTCGTTGAGTGTGATATAATTATTATGATGCTATTATTTTGGGGAAGTGTTGTGCAGATTTTTGTTATAATGCAGTGTTTTATGTTTGTGATCGTGCCTTGTTTTCACAACTTGGGAGAGCAGCTGGGTGATGCAGGGGTTGGTGGGCATTACTGTCTGGTCAGATGTGGAGTTCACCTGAGGCTGAAACGTCCCACATCTTGGGCGGGGTGTTACGCTGGCCAGATTGCCAGAATGCACTCGTAACTCGCTAGCGCTCGCCAGGGCAGTGAAATGGGCTACAATAATCGTTAGAACGATGTTCTTTCTTTCATAGAGTTTATGTTGTCACAGACAGATCAGTGGTGGTCTTTATTCTTGTCTGTGACACTTGGAAGTATTTTATATCATTGATAGAATATAAGATGCATTGTGTGAAGTTTTAAGGAGAAAGAGCGCGAGCAGTGAGGTGGTAATATGTGCGTGTGTATGTACGTGTGCCTCCCTCGCTCGGAGGAGTTTCCCACGCTCGTGATTGGCCGGCGGGCCTGACGCGTCATATGACGCCTGCTCCGCACGACGTAGTCGTCTGTGATTGGGTGCCTGCTGCATTGGTTAGTGCTGGGGGGCTCCTGCCCGCGTTTCTCCTGCAGAGCTTGGCATAGCGTGCTTGGTCCTACATGTCCTTTGCAATCTGTCCCCCCATAGAACCCCCTATAGGCCTACTACTATTTCTCTCTCTGAACTTCGTCTTTTTCATACTTCTCATCTTTATTCAATTACTTATCCCTTCTGGTTCTGCATACGACTTCCATAGTCGGCCAGTCGTATTACCAGCAACAGTTCTCCATATATGTTTGCACTAGCTTTAGGGATTATTAGAGTCATAGTCAAATGCGTATCATAGTGTTGGTGGCTTCTAATTATTGAGCTGTTTATTTAATGTTAGGACAGTGGAAGGTATCTTTGGTCATTGTCTGAGTTATGTATGTGGCAAGTCAGAGCCTGTACAACATCGACGAAGCTAGGTAGCCTGTAACCCTTGTGCATATTTTCCTTTGCGAGTGTAGCAGTATACAGGAGAAGGGCTTTTGCCTACACTTACCTGTATTCTTGCTACCTCATTTTGTTGGCCTTTGAGGAGGGCGCCAGGGTAAGACCAGATACTTGAGATCTGGACTTACCAAGAGAGCCTCCAAGTCACTTAACGTAATATAAGGGAATTCTGTTCAAGGGGAGACAATAGGCTAGGAGCATGCTTGCGCTCTGCCTAGTTCCTAGTACCTTTTTTGCCACATGCTAGACATTATTAGTGAGAAAGACGGCATTGTGTTTATTAACTTTAATTGTGTATGCTTTAGGAATTATTCACGCCTTATTTTTAGCCTAGGTGATGCATAGGCAAACTCTTTCGTCTCTGTCTATCCTCTAACGTCTTCCCTTCATGCTGGAAGTTTGCTCACATTCAACCTGTCCCAAAGAAGGGTGACCGCTCTCAACCCTCCAACTATCGTCCAATTGCTCTCATTTCTTGTCTTTCTAAAGTTTTTGAAACTATTCTTGCTTCCAAATTCTTAAGCATTTCTCTTCTCATAATCTGCTCTCAGATCGCCAGTATGGCTTCCTTAAGGGTCGCTCTACTGGTGATCTTCTTTCATATCTTACTAACTCTTGGTCATCCTCCTTTCGGGACTTCGGTGAAACTTTTTCTATTGCACTAGACATATCGAAAGCCTTCGATAGAGTCTGGCATAAATCTTTAATTTCTAAACTACCCTCCTTCGGTTTCTATCCCTCCATCTGTTCCTTTGTCTCTAATTTCCTTTCCGGCCGTTCCATAGCCGCGGTTGTGGACGGCCATTGTTCACTTCCTCACCCTATAAACTCCGGTGTTCCTCAGGGCTCTGTCAAATCTCCTATTCTCTTTCTAATTTTTATAAATGATCTCCTTAACTGTACTAATTCCCATCCATTCATACGCAGACGACCTCAACCTTACACTACTCCATTACTTTTCAGGACGCCCCAGCCAGCAATCCCTCAACGACAAACGTAATGAAGCCATACAACTCTTAAATTCTGATCTAAATACTATTTCCAATTGGGGCTGAGAAAACCTTGTTAACTTTAATGCTTCCAAAACCCAATTTCTCCATCTATCTACCCGTCAGGATCTCCCAGCGGACTATCCCGTATCTTCAACAATACAAAAATCAACCCTTCATCTTCTCTCAATATTCTTGGTGTCTCTTTTTCTTCTTCTCTCTTTTGGAAGGACCATATTACCAGTCTTGCTAAGGCAGCCTCCCAGAAGATGGGTGTGCTCAACCGCCTTAGGGGGTTCTTTTCCCCTGCACAGCTTCTGGCTCTGTACAGGGGCATAGTGCGCCCTTGTATTGAGTATTGTTCACATATGTGGGGAGGTTCCTCTCACACCGCTCTCCTAGACAAGGTTGAAAGGAAGGCCTTTCGTATCATTAACTCCCGTCCACTCATCAACTCTCTGCAATCTCTCTCTCTCCGCCGCAATGTTGCATCTCTCTCGCTATTCTATCGCTACTATAATAATCAGTGTTCCTCAGAGCTATCCCAGTGCATACCACCTCCTTTACGTAGGGCACGTGGTACCCGTCTTGCAACTCAATCCCACCCCTACTCTGTGCTCTCCAACCCAAGAGTGAAACGTTACTCTCAAACTTTCTTCTACTCAACAGCTGAGCTCTGGAACTCTCTCCCAGAATCAGTGTTTCCCGCTTCCTATGACTTAAATTGCTTCAAACTCCGTGTGTCCAGGCATTTTGGCTCGAACGTCCCTTGATTTTGGCCCTGTCACGCTTTCAACTATGGGGGAGGCACTCGCTATAGGCAGTTATGCCTTTTGCCTCCCTCAATCACATAGAAAAAAAAAAAAAAAAATAGTGCACAACCCAGTTTGGCTGTTACGTTGGCTAAGGAAGTACTGTTTTGAGTGGCGATTATTAGTGCTGTCACAGAGTTGTTGCACTCCCTTGTTATATATATATATGTATCCTACTTTTTGGTGTATTTAAGATACACGCTTTGGAGTCCTGCCCCTGCATTATTTCTGTTCTATATTAACGAGCATCTTAGAGCATCAGACGTTTTCAGAAGATTCAATACCTGATTGCTGTAGGACTAGACTTCCAGTGTTTTCATAGAGCATTGTAGAGCTTAGTTGTGAGTACAGACTCACACTAAAGTTAACGTAAGCATATACTCCTTTATTAAATCTTGTTATAGTTTATTCAAGCATTGTTATTACTTAAGAGCATTTTATTAACGTAAAGTACTCCTGTTGTGAGAAGGCTTTGCCGTCATCGGCAAGCCTTTGTAGAATTGCACCAAAACCCAGTTAATTGATACCCCGTTATCCAGTAGATTAACTCTGGAGGGTTTTAAGTGTTTTGTTCACCGGCGTAATAGTTCGAGGGTTTGGAATTAGCGTACCGTTGTTGAAGATATAGCCTATCATCTAGTCCATTCTTAAGTGCCCTTGTTTATTTCGTAGTGCCGGTCGTAACAATAAATTTGTACATTTTTCGGTAGAAAAATGTCCCGGCCAGAGGCCGGTTGCTCTTAAATTACAGGCTCGCTATCGCTTGCCAGGAAAAAATCGACACCTAAACCCTCCGGGCCCGTGCTGGTATGCCGAAGGACGGTCGCCTGTACCCGGGCGAAATGGCCGAAAAACGTCTAGGCCTAGGCTACTGTATTTTGGTTTATTTTTACTGCTAGAAATTTCCCACGCATCTATAAACGTAGTGCGGATTTCAATCTGTAGACTGGCGTTGAGTAGAGCTCTATAAGTCAACTGGTTCAGTTGTGATGACGATTTCAGTGGAGCGAATTTTGCCGCGATGTTAACAGTATCGGAGCTTTTCACACACTAATTTCGTCTTACGTCACAACAATAACATTGATCCGACGTCTCCTTCTTGTTTTCGGAGGTGCGGTGACGCAACGATCGGTTTTGTTTACATGTGTCGGACGCACGGCGTTCAGACCAAGCTGAATAGGCTTGAAAGCTTGCTGCCTATTAGCATGACACCCGGGCTCCTGCCCTTATTTTGTGGTGTCATGCCAATATGACACCCGGGTAGGAAGGGTTAATGGCACGAAAGGTCTTAAAATTGACAGAAATGGGGCAAAATGTCTTAAAATGTCCAAACTACTAGGGCAAACATCTTAAAATCTCAAAAGCAATGGGGCTAAACATGAGGGAGAAAGGGGTCCAGAAAAAAATCCCTCAAGTGGAAATCTCCCCTTAACCGTACAGCCCCAGCGACGCGCCTGACGCGTCGGCGATGTATGTAACGCACAGCCCCAGAGACGCGCCTGGCGCGTCACCCTAATTGCGCCGACCGTGACCTCAGGTGTAGCCACTCAAGAGGGCTCAGATTTGTATGGGAGCTGTGTACGTATCCCACGCAACCGTGCCGATGGTTGAAAACTCTCAAAGTCCACGTGCGTGCGCGCGAGCGCGCAATAACCTGTTTTTTTGGGATAATTGCCTTCAATTTTTACTCTTGTAAAATCCATTTTCGGGGGCTCTGTAGGACCATTTTTTAAGCTTTTTGAGCTGTTTTTCGTGGTTTTTCCTTCATTCCTAACCCATTCGCTATTGTTTCTGGAATAAAACCATTTTTTGAAAACCGGCCGGGTTCTGGTGCGCAAACATTACAAAACTAGCCGGGGCTCCACGGGTTAAGTAGAACCTAGCAAATCCAATCTCATAACCTGGTAAAAACCCTGGTATAACACCATGGTGAACCCCTTCTCTACCGGCAACGTTTATAAATGATATTCTAGCAATATTTAGACGATTTTGTTCAGTTTAAGAAAGATCTGTGGTAGTAATAAGGATTATGCGATATATTTCGAAGTCTTTTAATTGCTGGAGGCACTTTTTAAACTGAATAAAATCGTATAATAGGAGCAAGAATAAAATTAAAAAGACGGCACCGGTACAGAAGGGCTTAAATACTTTCGAGTTTTGACAATTTCGTCACACTTTATGTAATGATGGTTGGACATAATGTTAGCCATATCGAGTGTTTGCAATGCATACCTGTGCGTTTGCAT
Organism: Paralithodes platypus; assembly: GCA_032716605.1. Taxonomy (NCBI): domain Eukaryota; kingdom Metazoa; phylum Arthropoda; class Malacostraca; order Decapoda; family Lithodidae; genus Paralithodes; species Paralithodes platypus. Next base: position 38,420,530 of record CM064547.1, read on the forward strand.
ATGCTTGTGCGCGTGTGTTAGTGTAGTAATAATAGTTTAGAAAATAATGATAATTAGAAGTTGTTAGAACAAAAATATATATCTTAACCCTTCTTTGGCGGCACCACGGCTATAGTCGGCCAAGAGCACCAAGGCCTATGGGGCAGGGCCCGGCTATAGTAGCATGCGTTGTTGAGCACATTATCGGCTCTGAGAGAGAGTCCGACCAGTGGGAGGAGCGCGGGTTGGCTCTGACCATTCGGCATGGACCCAGTCCCGCCACTGAGGGTAACATCACATCCCACTACATCCCTGGTCCCGCCATACAGGGTAAAAACTGAAGGAATTGCTGTATTTTAGGGATTTTTCCTTCGTGTTGCACGATCGTTGCAAGACAACCAGTGGTCATAGAAGGATGGTTCAGGTGTCATTGGAAAGCTCAATTATCGCCCTTTCACGGATACATAATTGTATTACGCTCTGGCTCTTGTTTATGCATGAAAAAGAGCACGGAAATAAGCTCGTTTAGGGTAAAACTACCCACTTGGCAGGTAGTAGAAGTTACCGCCTAGGCCGCTCGTTGAGTGTTAAAGGTATATTTTTTCATATTAGTAGACAATTAGTGTATTGGGTTAACAGCGAAAGTGTTTATTACATGCGTTTCTCTATGAATCTTAAAGCTTCCTAAAATGGGCTTTTATTACCTGATCTCCCTCAAGCATGAAGCCGACGAAAATTGGAGATACGAAGCCCACCACACTGGCATCGTGTTCTCTATGCCGAGGAGTGTCCCTGTAACAAATAGGAGAACAAGGGTATATTGAAGTTACATGGCATCATAAGAATATAGAAAAGGTGAGGAAAACAATACATTTGATTATATTACTGTCTTGAAGCAAAGAAAGGGACAGAGGGAGCTGGTGGAGGGGTTAATTAATAGAGACTACATATTTGCACAATTCACTCATGTCTGCCTGTGCGCTTGAATAAAGAGAAGGGAGTTACCTCAATTTCTTTGACACCCGAATTACATCTCGACCACATAGGACATTAGAAAATTAAATTAGTGAATAGTATGAAGGTTGACTTTTGACCTTGACCTGTGAACTTGACCTTTATGTAAGATTTCATTTTTTGTATGCATTAATGTAACCCTGGAAAATCAAATAAACATGCCAAATTTCATTAAAGATCCGTTAGTTTCAAAGGTATTAAAAGAATAGTTAACCTTTGACCTTCATGATATCTGAAAATTAAATATTATTATTTTCATTTAGAGTATGACTGTCTCAACTAATTTTAAGAAGTTTGCATGAATAGTAAAGAAATTAGTATTTCGACCTTATATTTGCCATTGACTTGTGACTTTGACCTATCAAATGGAATTGTATTTATTCTTGTATGACCTAGGTATTCTGAATATACATGATATGGCTAGTGAGAATCTTACAATTGATATGATATACTAGTAAGAATCTTATTTTGACCTTTGACCTTGACCTTCGACCTTAGAAATTCTTATCAATAATTTAGTTACCTTAACACCAATGTTAGTATTCACTAGTATTATGAATATCGTGAAATTTGTATAAATAATTATAAATAAGAAATAGTTACCATATACTGTGACCTTGAGCTTTGACTAAAAATTAAACAAAACATATATGGATGGTCGTCGCATTGACCAACTGAATTTGCCTTCACAATTTTTTGACAATACATTAAACAGTCTAGGAGGAGTTTAGGGATAATGACGAACAATCTTGTTTTTACCTTTGACCTTTACTATTACAATATATATATATATGAAATGTGATATGTACTGTATGCTATTAAAGCAATAAGCAACTAACACAGCCTGTTTTCCGGAATTTGAGTTTTTTTGTATTAATAATATATGCAGACCTTTGACCTTAACCTGTGACCTTGACCTTTATGTAAGAGTACATTTTTTGATTACATTGATGTTGCCCAGGAAAATCAAATAAGCATGCCTAATTTCATTAAAACCCATCAGTTAGTTTCATATATAATAATCAAATAGTTGACTTGGACCTTTGACCTTTATCTTGACCTTTATGATGTCTCAAAACAAAATATTTTCCTTTTCATTTATAGTGTAACTATCTCACCAAATTATGTTAAGTTTGCATTAAAAATATAGAAATTAGCATATTGACCTTTTATTTGACCTTGACCTGTGACCTTGAACTTTCATATGGAATTGTAATGTGTCTTGTATGATCTTGGCCTAGGTATTCTAAATATACATGGTAAGCCTAGTGAGAATCTAACAGTTAGTTTAAGAAAGACTAAGTAAAAAACATATTTTGCCCTTTGACCTTGCCCTTTAGAATATTTATCTAAGATTTGGTCAATAGGATATCAAGGTTACCAGTAACTTGTATAGTGAAATTAAGAAATTTGAGTAAAAACTAAAACAAATGTGAAATATTGACCTTATTTTTAACCTTGACTTTTGACCTTAATCTTTAAGTTAAATAAAACAAATCTTTTTGACAGACCTTCACATTGACCAAATGGATATGCCTGTGAAATTTGGTGAAAATCCATCAAACGGTCTAGGAGGAGCTTCCAGACGGACGACGACGACGGAGACAGACAAGCTGACTGGTGGTTCACAGTATACTGGCGGGATCTGTGTGCGCGATACCATTCTGCTTCACAAAGTTGATAAATGTACTCCTGTGTTGTCCTTACACCTCTGCATGTTTTTGTGTGTGTAATCTTTCTCTGCCCAGTTAAGCCTGAGTCCACGATATAGCCAGTAGGCCTACCCCCAGTAAAAAATCCTGGTATAACAACTACGTTCCTCCTTCTCCATTCTACTTTCTCTGGGTGTAGATAGGTTTGCCTTCCACTGTTCCTCCAGTTGCAGGAAATAGGCATCGGGAAATGGGATAATCAGCCACCGCAGGTTTTGCAACTTATAAAAATTGAGGCCGGTGGCAGCAACATTATTTTGTACAACTTAGTATTCAGCTTCAGGTTTGGGGTCTGGAGTCATCGGAGATTGTGGCGATGGTGGCAGGGAGAGGGGCCTGCTGTAGGTACAGGTGAGGATGGGAGGGAGAGGGCTGTTGGCTTGTAGGGCACTAAGTAAATACTGGCTCTTCCTGGGGGATTCTTGGCTTCTGGCTTCGGTATTCTCCCGAGGCAATCCCCTGGGACTTGTTTTTCTGTGCTTGTCCTCAGCCAATCATCTGCCTAGTATTGTTGCTCTGGTTATCCGGGACTTGTCCTGTCCTGTCAGGTGTAAAGTAGCTAGGTTCTGTGGGTAGCAGGATAGGCTCGGCGGTTAATATGGCCGGCTGGGCTCTGAGGGACATCAAAGGAACGGGACCGACAGTGATGGGGGCGCTTGGGTGTGTACCGTGTGCTCACAGGGTATGGTGTACAGGGCATCTGTGTCCATTGCACTGCACCAACCAAGGGGATTGAGTGAGGTATCAAGAAGTATTTAGTGGAGGGCAGCTGGGCAGCTCTGATCTCTTTCGCCGCTACGAAGGGAGGCAGCGTCGTGGGCAGTGTGGCTATCATGGGCGTCAAATAGCATCTGGGTAATAATAAAACTTTGTATTGTCTTGTTTCGGTTCATTCCTGGCTCCTGGGTATGAAGCAACGTAGCTATTAATCCCTTCTTTACTGGCGATGTCTTTTCGATTATATTGTAGCTATTTTTAGATGATTTTGTTCTGTTTAAGAAGGATCTGTGGTAGTAAAAACGGTTAAACCGGAAACTGCTGGAAGACTCTTAAGAGTTCCCCCGGCGGACTGTGGGAAGACTCTTAAGAGTCAGGGAAAAAAAAAATCCATTTAAAACACACAAAACAATTTTTTGTTTTTTTTTTTTTTTTTGCCCCTGGGCCATGCCAAATATCACTCCTCCACCTCCCCTCCTTCCCCACTTTCCTCACCTCCTTCAGTTATCACCTATTTTCCCTGTTATTCCCTTATTCTGTGGTATATTTTCGTGCTAACATTAGCGAGTTGCAAGCAGGGCATTGTCTTCACTGTTAGCAAGCGAGTGCAAGAGAGAGAGAGAGAGTATCGATCGACAGTCTCTCTCCAGACGTGGAGAAAAGTGGTGGGAAGGGAGGTTGCCTCAGCCATACATTATGTAACTCCCGGCCTGTATCGCCGATTTTGACCATCCAAACGCTGTTTCCACTTGTTTTATTGTTGTAACAGGTTAATACCTTTATAATCGACCTATAATAGGCGCATATGGATAAGTATTAATGCTATTTATGGTAAAATAACGATGTTAGTGATGGGAACAGCTCAAATACGTCAGCACAGGAGTGTGGTGTCTCATACCCCCCATGCGCACTTCAGAGGTTAAGAGAGATACTTCGAACCTGTTAATTGCTAGAGGCCCTTTTTAAACTGAACAAAAATTGTCTAAAAGTAGCCAGAATAGTTAAAAAAACGTCTCCGGTACAGAAGGGGTTAATGCTCTTGACTGTAGTATGGATTGGCTCAACTTAATTATACTTTCATTCTAATCCATACAAGTTACCTGCAAAGTTTGGCGATAGGTCTGTGTGGTTGACCATGTAGCTGGCAGACACAGCACCATTAAGGAAGAGAGCAGTACACAGTAGCACCACGGCTGACACCCATCCGCAACCATTGTACGCCACGCCCAACAATCCTGCTGCTGGCCCGAGCATCGCTGACCATAGAAAGCTTATAATAATGTGTGTATTATTAGATATACAAGACCTGCTTACTATTGTCATAAGCACTATAATTTCACAATCGTGGATTAAAATACAGTCACTATCCAGATATCCTAAATGCAGAGGCGGTGGAGTACAAAGGAAATCAAACAAAAACATATCTAGTGACCCCTCTAGGCTGCTTGTCCTCCAACACACTGAGGATCAAGTGTCCAAACAGTGGTTTAGAGTGGGTAAGGGAAAATTGGAAAGGGAACTATATGTGTGGAAGGTAAGTGTTGGGTTCGAACAAGTGATGGGATTGAAGTACACGAACAGAAACTAAATATTTGTTTATTATCTTATTATTTATTTATTTTCAAACTGGCATCCGATTTAATCTGGCATTCCATAGGTAACTTGATGATGCCACCTATGATGTATAGTTTGGTGGTTAAGGCTAAAGCTTATTTACATTCGTTTACAATTGATTATGGATTATGAATGATGTATTATGCAATAATATTGATAATATTGATTATTTTTTATATACTGATTTATTTCAACATTGCAACCATTCATAAGTCACTGCCGACTGCTTTCATGCATCATTGGGACTCAGGAAAATCAATACAAGCTTTTGTTAGGTCTGCTTACAAGCAGGAGTCACATGACTGACTGGCTATGTGTTTTTGTTCTTGTTGGTTATACAGACCATCCGCAACGACAACAAAACTTTCTCTATTGCGGTTTTAAGTGGTTTTAAGCCATGAAACAAGGCTGTGGAGCTACGTATGCCACCCGTATCTAAAATGCATTATGATAGTAGAGTGTGTGTAGGAATACTTATAATTTCATATATATATACTGTATATATATAACCTGAGGAGCGCGCCATTAATGTTTTTGAAAAGCCCGTGTATGTTAAGAAAAACTTTGATTCTGACTGTTTTCGTTATATTTACCATATAAAGCATTATTTCTACTCTATGTACGTTTATTTTACTTATATGATGAACATATGGACAGTCAAGATCAGAATATAGGCGTAAACAGCAAATATCTAGTGAAAAACACATGTGTGGTAGGAGAAAGAGGAGGAAGGTGAGAGAGAGTGCAACATAGGTGTGCTTCCTGGGCCTGCTCGGACAAACTGAGCCTCCCAGTTGTCATCCACGCATGTGCAGGTGACGAGGGTGTGTGAGATACCATGACTCATATTTCGAGCAGGGAAAGGAAGGAATGGCAAAAATAGAAGGAGAAATAACCAATAATTGAGGAGGGAAAGAGGGGGAAGGAGAGGGAGGGAGGGAGGGGGAACACATGTAGGGGAGAGAAAGGAGGTACTAGAGAGTGTGTATGCTACCTAATCACTTATTGCCTCCATTTGAGTGCCTGTGGGGCATTTTTTTGGATATATTTTCATGGGCTTGCTTCCAAGAGGCCTATTGCGTTTGCTATACAGACACTTCCGTGAGGCCTATCGCGCTTGCTGGGTTGAAAGATATTCTTGAGGAAAGCGTATTTATAAAATCAAATACTAGGAGTAGGGACTTCAGGTTTGTTTTGCTGCCTTTCTCATGTACTAAGCTATACATATTACATATGTGAGAACCGCAATGGTATACTCCTGCATTATTATATTCATATCAAATTAACTATTGACGATAGACAAATGAAAACTAGATTTTTGGAAAGTGTTCGGTAGTGTTCTGTTATTTCCTATATAAACCTGTTGTCGTTGCTCAAAAATGTTATGAAGTCGACAGACAGTTCCCAACAGACAGCTTCTTCCAGTGAATGTTCAATCACCATTGCTTAATCCACCAATTAATGAAGATTTTGCCTCCTTTGCCGAGGTAAGGGAGTCCGTGGCTAAGTTGAAGGGTGGGAAGGCTCCTCGTATTTGTGGCATTCCTAGAGAACTGCTGAAAGCTGGGGTGAGTCCTTGTTCGAGGGTTACATGCGGTAGTGACTGCTGTACGGCAGACAGGTACCATTCCTATTGACTGGAGAAGGGGTCTGGTCATCCCTTATCTGGAAAGGGAAAGGGGACCGACAAGACTGCAGTAACTATCATGGTATTACACTGCGCAGTGTGCCAGACATGGTTTTTGCCCATATTTTGCTGGTGCGAATCCGAGGCCACCTGATAAAGGAGCCGAGACCTGAGCAATCTGGATTTACACCCAAGAAATCAACAATTGACCGGATTCTGGTGCTCCGGGTACTTGTGGAACGCCGACTTGAGTTTAAAAAAGGGCTACTTGCAGTCTATGTTGATCTCAAGAAGGCATTTGACTCGGCGCATTGAGAGACGATCTGCAAGCTGCTACGGATACGCGGATTCCCGTGGCAATTGTTGACCTGGTGTCTTGACTCTATACAAGAACTGTGAGTTCTGTCAAATGTGGTGGGGGAATATCCTCTTTCTCTCCATTGAATTCAGGTGTGAGACAGGAGTGTGTGGACACTTAACAGCGAGTTGAAGAGACGCATCAACTCCTTTGGTACTAAATGTCTTTGCAGGATTGATTGTTGTTGTTGTTCCCTAGGCTGCCTGGCCGAACAGCCCCGAGTCCCTAAGGAAGGCCATGGCTGTGATCGGGCTTTCCCACAGGGCTCTCAAGGAGTGTAGATTATGTTGTTGGCGTAAGTGATTGTGTGGAATGCAGTCTTCTATGATGTGTTTAATAATATGGGGTATTGTGTTGCATCCTGGGCAGGTGTCGACGACGGACACATCCAGTCTCTTCTGATAGCTCAGAAGAGCTGGATGGTGCCCACATCTCAGCCTGGCCAGGTGGACTCTGTAATTGCGAGGAAGGGAGGACTCAGAAGGATGGATTTCGGGAGGTCGTGCATGCAGCTGCGTGTTGTCTTTGAGTGACTGGATGGAACGGCAAGTGATATGAGTATGGATATGCTTCTGCAAGCTGGTTTGGGGTGGGCAGAGTGGGAGAGATGACAGTATTTGTGTCTAATATCGTGTGCTGGGTGTTGTTTTGATATTCCTTGGAGTCTGTGGGTGTGTTGCCATGTGGTGTTAGTTTGTGGAGGCTGCAGCCAGGAATTGAGTGCCTCTCATGCCTAGGTGGTCTTTGACTTTGAGGACTTTGGTGTCTTGATGCATGTGATCTGTAGGTGTAGTAGCTGTGCAGCCTATGATAAATTTTAGGGCTTTGTTTAGAATGGTCTGCAAGGTCTTGTGATGTGTTTCAGATAGATTAGAAGCCCAGGCAGGGCTTGCATTATTCTATCACTGATCATGTATTGCTTGCATACTGTGGTGGTAGTGTCCTTTATTGTGTCCAAATTTTGTGTGGGCAAGTGACCTAAGGGCGTTAAGTCTGGGTGTCAGTATATTTGTTATGTCTGTAATATGTTGTTTGAATGTCATTAGAGTATCATATGTTACTCCTAGGATATTGTGTGTGTGTTAAGGGGGTGTTGTTTACGATGAGGAGTGGGGCGTTTCTGTATTCGGCTGTCCAGCTTGTGAGGAGGGTTGCAGTGGATTTGGCTGGGGTTAATTTAAGTCTGTTTGTAGTGCACCAGTCATGTAGTGTGTTGAGATACGGTTGAAGGAGATGTTTTGCTGTGCCTGAGTCTTGGTGTGTACATGTGAGTGTTATGTCGTCTGCGTAGGAAGCTATATTCATTTGGGGTGTGTGGGGTGTGGGTATATCATGCATGCATAGGTTGAAGAGTGTGGGCGAAAGACGGATCTTTGCGGGACTCTTTGTGTTGTAGATTTTGTTTGTCAGGTTGTGGCGAGGGATGGCATCGAAGGCTTTACTAATGTCGAGTGTTTTATTTTTTTATTTTTTTTCTATATTCCAACTACTCCCTCTCGGGCATAGGCTGATAGCCTTTACACTCAACCGCTGAACACGGTGAGGCCCGTGAGGTCTTGCTCCAGTCTAGGGAGTGAGACATGCGAAGCTTCACGGCTCGAAGAAACTCCATCTCTGAAGCTACTCCGCCTCTGTGCTTCACAGTCTCATCCCCCAGGCTCGGATCCTCACTCTCAGAATGCCACCTATTGAGCAATTAACTCACTAGGCATTGCACCCCTGTAGCATATTTTGAAAATGGGAATATTCATAGAATGCTATTTAATCAGGGAACAATGAGGGTACTTATTTGGCGTTTCGGTGTGCTGTGGTAATGCACTGATACTAGGTACAGCACAAATTCCATCCCAATAATATCTTCCCATTGACATATTGGGACTCGACCCCGGGTCCATTGGATTACCAGTCCAGGGGCAAGACCACTCCGCCACACCTCCCAAAAGTAGTGATCTGTGTGGTGGTCTAGCTGAGTTGATGCCATCAAAAGCTCTTTGTGTAAGGTCTTTAAGAAGAGTGTTTGTGGAGTGTAGTGACCTGAAACCATGTTGTGTTGGAGCTAGGGGTAGAGTGTGTGTGGTCAATTGTAGTAAGAGGCGTTCTGAGACTTTGGAGGGGATGCAAAGGAGTGTGATGGGGCGGTGCGAGGAGGGTTGTGTGGGGTCTTTGTTGGGTTTGGGGAATGTAATGATGACATCATGTTTCCAGATGTCTGGTATTGTGTTGTGTGAATAACTGTAGTTTGAGATGTTGGTGAGTGCTTGTATGCCTTGTGGTCTGAGGTGTATGTTACTTATGTTGTCTGGACCACAGGCGGGTGAGTGCTTGAAATTGTTGCAGGATTGTAATAGTATCTACATTATTTTATATTCCTATGTTCATTTATATCATGTTCTAGTTTAGTTTTGTACAGTATTCTGCTACGTTCATTGATGGAGTTTAAAGTGTATTCTTTCCTTTAAAGGGAGGAAGAGAGCGAGGGGGGGTTTTGAGTTCACAAGTGTGAATGCCAAACTGTGAAGGCGGTTGCCTTGTTTGGGCAGGCAGGAGACGGGATCCTTCTTATATTGGAGGGCCATAGACCATTCTATGATCCTTTAAGGTTAACTAGATGATACATTGTTTTCCTGCCTTGCTTTTGCCTATGTTGTGTATACATCCAATAGGGACGGAGTCCTTGAATCTAAAATTTGTATGGAGTTACTATCACCAAATTTTTGCACATATAGTCAATTACGAACAATTTAATTGTTCGCTAAAATAATTAGGTATCTACAATTAGTGCATAATTTTAGGTAATTATTCCTTTACCTCAATGGGCGATGTATGGAATGACCTCCCATATATTTACTTTGGATTATCTTCAAAGCATAAGCAGAGATCAATGCGAATATTGATGACTATATTCCATAAATACCTACATTAAATTGACAAGCTTATGGTGATGACTGTATTAGCTAATTCTGACACTGATCCACCAAATCGTAGCTTAGCACTATATCAAAAGTTAGACAATAAATTACACTTGTACTTACGAACTGAATAACATTTGTTCAGTATTCTTTGTACTAAGGATTTTTGCTATTCATTATAATATGAGAAGAAGAGTTAAAGGTTCTAGGAATAGATGAAGGGAGGAATCGGCTCATCACTTTATTGATTGCCACTCATCTTGATTTTGTTTATATTATTGTGACGTATAAATAACTAAGACACTGACCTATGGCACTGGCTCCCCTGCGAGCTGTGTGGACGGAGCAATAACCACGGGAGATGCAATAGTCCGCCAGGCTGCCCCAGAAGATACAACCCAAGTACCGAGACACAAACGGTAGTGCAGATACCACTCCGTTCTGTATGAACATGGGAACAATGGAGATTATCCCTTTATGTATTTGAAGACATACTGTTTCATATTATTTAGGCTCTCGTTAGACGATATATATCAGTTTGGGAAGGATTTATGGAAGTCGGCGTTTGATTGAGAAAGCCTTTACCATTTTTCCTACCACAGGTTCTTCCTAAGCTGCATGAAATTGTTTAAATATCAGCCAGAATAATATGAAGGCAGATGTCCAAATACTGAAAGTACTAATGTATCACACATAACAAAAATCCCTATTTGTCATCTACTTCTTGAATCCCAAGACTTACTTTCTGCTCACCAGTGGCTCGCTGGTGTAGTGACTAGCGTCTTGGACTTCCACCCAGAAGGCCCGGGATCGCGCCCACGCTCGGCGCAGTAAAGGTTTTTCACAAGCACTGAGTCGTTACCGTCCCTCATGAGCAAGGGGATGGGGTAGTAGTACAGGACCCCAATGGAAATACGCCTAATCGGACTTATTAGGCTATCCTTAGCTGGCTTAGCATGCGCTAGCTTTAAGAACTATTATTATTATTATTATTAACAATTATTAATCTAAGAAAACAATACTTTCTTTGCAAAGGATGTAATAGCATGCAGCTTAAATATTGTTCATACAACACTCATTACTCTTGCCTCTTGGCAACGTCCCACAATTGCTCGTCAGTGAAGATTTTTTTTTTTTTTTTTTTTTATATTATAAGGGAACTTCACTCCAACATTAATTCTGTACATCAATTTCTACGACCAAATTCCCCACTCTTTTCTTTTTGACAGAGACCCAAGTAACATCTACCTCTGACATATCCAGATTCTATTTTCCTGACTATCAAGTTGCTTCACAAAAACTGAAATCGCCCTGGAGGAGGTTACTAATTTCACTTGTCCCTATTATGACTATTCTGTTTTCAAATTAAATTTTTTGGTAAATTTAAGTACATCTGTTCCACATACCGTTCCCAAAAAGCCCCTCCAGAGCCGAGTCTTGTATCTCTGTCCTCCCAATTCAGTATCCTCAATATAAATGCTGCTTCAGAAATCACAGTACTGGGTGATTTGACTGTCCATAATGTTGAATGGCTCACTCATTCAACCAGGACTGATGACCCTGGTCTTGAATGTAAGCTACTTGCAAACTCAATTAATCTCACCCCGCTAGTCAACCAACCAAGCCGTATAACCCAGACCATAATTCCCACCTACTGAACTTGTTTTAACAACCAATTCAGAAAATTATGATGTTGAAGTGATGTCCCCACTTGGAACTTTTGACCACTGTCTGATACAGGCCAGTTGCTTAAGATCGCTACCACACCTTCCCACTCTGAACCGGTTTTGGTGACCAAATGGTACTATGACTGGGAGGGTCTTCAATGTTTTTTCATGGACATTCGTTAACCTTCTTTCTTTTCTAATGAGGCAAGCTCTACCTTGGGTCGCATTCAAGATTTTATAAAAAATTAACACATTTATCCCTTATCAAAAGTAAAGTAAAAAATCTAATTCTCCTAGCACAACTCTGCTAGAGGCAGGGGCGTAGCTAGATATTTGGGGGCCCGGGCGCATATTTCCGAAGTCGAGACTAGTATATATCATAGGGGAAATTAGGACCAATCAGAGGCCGCAGTGGCAGTGACGTCACCCACAAGGGGAGGAGCCAGTCTGTCTGTCACTCTCTCTCTCTCTCTCTGGGTGAGGAGCCTGCCTGCCTCTCTTTGGTTTCTCTCTCTCTCTCTCTGGTAAATAGAAGAAGTAAGTCACCTAGTATAACAAGTTATTTCAAATATTAACTACATTAAGGATACATTATGATTGTGCTATGTTATGGTTATGAGTAAATAAGAGTAGCCTACCGTATTACGCGTATTGCACAACCATGGACAGAAATTCCTTGACAATTTTTAGAAGGCACAATATTATTTCACTGGCGAACTATATTGATTCCTGTGACACTTAAGCAGTTAACCTGTGCTGATAATTTCAAGAAGGAACTTAAGTCACTCATATATCTAAAGGGTTATATATACAGTATATACATAGCCTATACATTACTTTATTTTAAATGTCATTAACACATTAACATTATCAGATAGTACAAAATATATTAAGCATCAAATGTTATGAAATAGTTAATGGTTTAAGTGCATAAGGTAGAGCCAAAGGCTAATTAGTAGGCTATATAATTATACGATACGTGTTAGTGAGTTGGGCCTAGGCCTATAGGCTACTTAGGCCTTATAATTAGGGTTGGGTGTGAAGGGGATCTGCCTTGTGTGAGCCAATCGACTTTCTGTAGACTCCCATTTTCTTTTATTCTTATGTATGACAGCTATTTCTATATTTTGCTAAATATTACTTTGATTGTAGTCGATATGTTATGATGTGACAATGTTAATGAATATTTATATAAGTACAGTAGTGGTTAGGGCTACTTGAACACCTCTTAACCCCATTATATCCAGGGCGGTACAATATTGTACCGCCCTCGGTACTTTAAGCCAATATAATATATCATTTTTAAATAAAGTACAATGTTACAAATAATCCTGATCAAGACACTGGGAACACAACAAATAATGATTTTAAGCAAAAAAAGCAATGAGTTCAATCAGCCTGTTCTCTAATATTAACGATTTTTATCGTGAAAGGCGCTGAACATAAAGAAACCATACGATATGAAGTGAGACATTTGGCATAAAGGTTAAACTCACCTGTAAGGTTGGACTGTGATTCCAGATGTACGATGAGATATAATTGTGAATTTTGTTTTTCCCTTCATATCAATCTATCACTTTCTCTCCTATCATTGATCTTTACTTATTCCCTTAGTCTATGTCTCGATTCAGCCACCCCCAGCTATGGGGTATGTGCCTGAGTGTATACATACATACATCCGTACATACATACAGACATACATCTGTAGGCCTACATACATAATATTATGGAATGAGATCATTACATATGCGGAGAGAGAGAGTGAAAAGTGACCATTTATAGTTTATTTACGTTGTGCATGAATGTAAATTTAAATGATAATGATAAATAAAACAGGAACTATTTGAAACAATTTAACTGTCTAAGGAGAACTGGCAACACCCTCCTCCTCAAATCTTGGGACGAAAGATGCCAGAATCGCAAAATTTTCATTGTTTACTCGTTGCTTTTCAAGTAAAACCATAATTTTTGGGAATAACATATTGTACTCTGGATGCTTATTTAATCTAGACAGAAACTATGCGAATAAATATTGATAACTTGTTATATATACTAGGTGACTTACTTCTTTTATTTACCAGAGAGAGAGACAAACAAACGAGAGGCAGGCAGGCTCCTCACCCAGAGAGAGAGAGAGAGACAGACAGACAGACTGGCTCCTCCCCTTGTGGGTGACGTCACTGCAACTGCGGCCTCTGATTGGTCCTAATTTCCCCTATGATATATACTAGTCTCGACTTCGGAAATGCGCCTGGGCGGCTGGGTTTCTGGAGGGGGCCCCTCCAGGGTTTGCTGATTTGTTAAGGAGGGGGTGGGGGGTGGCGAGCGAAGCGAGCCAAAGCAGCTGGGAGGTTTTTGGGGGGGGCGGGGGCTGTAAGCTCCTCCCAAGACTTTTTTTGGAAAAATATTCCTATCTAGGTGCATTTTGACGCTATCCATGAATCTATAATGAAGTAATAATTAAAGTAATGTACAATGATTATCAAACCATTATCTAATGGATTAGGCTCGTTTTTTTCCATTTAGCAGCACCACTTTGATGAACTTTTTGTCGTTCATTAGGCATGGCTGAAATAATAATAAAACATAATAATAATAACATAATAAAACTTAATAAATAATATACGGAACTACATGAACTGTGTTCAATTATATTTCAACCCCACCACTGGTGGTAGGCAGTTAAAATAGGCCTTATTGGCTATCAAACCATGAATTACTTCAATACTGGGGCCTCTTCTTGAGAACACCATCCCTTGTTAGAAAACAAATTGTAAGAGGCTTGCCGCTTGAGTAGGGGTTCTGCTGCTTCGAAACGTCGGAGTTTGTACCTGACCCTGAATCAGCCGAAGGGTTAGATTACAAACGAAAGGGTTCAATGCTTACAACTGTGCTCCTTGTCTCATTTCACAGTTCCTGGGTTCCGTATGTAGGTCTACAAGCACCATAGCCTATATACGGGAGGTGTAGGGTAGCATTACAAAAAAGTGCTCCAGAGTCCAAAATTGAATGAATGAGTCATAGCCTAACCAAGATACTGTACACTCTATGCCATAAATGTTGCCTCACTTAGGCTCTACTTTAGCTGAGCTGCTGATGTATTGTATCCATACTTAATTGACTAATATAAAACGACAATGAATCTTTTGCATGATCAAGCTAAGGTTTAGTAAGACCATAGTTCACCACAAATTAAAATATAACTGAGAATAATGATAAGAACTTTGTAATCTACCCTCACCTGAGAGTAGAGTATAAGTTACTACATAAAACCTCGATAGCAAAAACAATGTCTAAATTGCAGGCTATATATTAGGCCCCCTACAGTTAGAAAAAGAATTAATGAGAAGACAAAAACATACACATTTCTAGGCCTAATAGTTTAGCCTACTCTACAAATATCTTCGATAGCCTACCACTCTACTTTCTCACAAGGTTAAGTTCATAGGTTATCTATGAAATATAGAAAACGATTAGGGGAGGTGTGGTGGAGTGGTCTTGCCACTGGACTGGTAATCCAATGGACCCGGGTTCAAATCCGATATGTCAATGAGAAGATATTATTGGGATTGAATTTGTGCTGTACCTAGTATCAGTGCATTACCACAAAGCCCACCGAAATGCCAAAAAAAAACCCTCATTGTTCCCTGATTAAATAGCACTGTATGAATATTCCCATATTCAAAATAATTATGCTACAGGGGGACAATGCCTAGTGAGTTCACTGCTCAATAGGTGGCATTCTAAGAGTGAGGGTCTGAGTCTGGAAGGTGAGACAGTGAAGCACTTGAACGAAGCAACCAGCGGCTTCAGAGATGGAGCTGCTTCGAGCCATGAATTCACATGTCTCACTCACCAGACTGGAACGAGACCTCACGGGCTTCACCATGTTGAGCGGTGGATTGTAAGGGCTCTCAGCCTATGCCCGAGAGGGAGTAGTTGGAACATAGAAAAAAAAAAAAAAATTAACGAAAAAGGAAAAAATAATAGCGAAATTCCTAGGTCGTATATTTATAAATAATAATATGTATAGGCCTAATCTTCGATTATACTATTATCTATACACTCAACTTACTAGCTACCATGTTTCATATTTTGAATACTTCAAATTAGAAGTTATGTGTGACCTCCCTACTGCCAACCTAGAAGTTGGCAGATTGGGAGCCAAAGCGTCACATTTTTCCCTTGCCCCTTAACTTTCCCTTCATAATTGCTGAGTGGCACAGGGCATTGGGTGGGGCTTCGATTTCCCGGGCGTTTCCGCACCCTCCTCAGCTCCCTGCCTTGGAGTGGCTTCGGTCACCCGGGCTTTGTTAGTGGTAAGCAGGGAGGGTTTTGTGGGGGCGCTTGTTTATGGCCTTGGCCTTTCTCGAGACCTTGGGGCTGCTTGGCCAGACAGCCTGGGGAACAACAACAACAACCATAAATGTACCCCCTAATACCAAGCTATGTGGTAAAAATGGCTTTAAAGGCAAGATATAACAACCTCCCATCTCAAAAGATGGAGGAATACTGCCTCTCCTAGCCTGTGAGGCTTGGATATAAGCTGAGAAGTGTTGCCAAGGTCTTAGAGCAGTACTCTAATGTCGTGGTACCAGGCACTGCCTGATACTGCAGTTACAAGGATCTTATATTACTGACGGCTTGTAGCCGTCGCTGGGACTGGGGAGTGATTTATCTACTGACGGCTCTCTGCCATCGCTGGGATTGTACGGGTTAACTTTGTGAAACTTTATTATATGCTTTGATGCGTTCAAACGAAAATCTAAATTAGAAGAACATTAATTAACTCTGAAACTATCATGCAAGCCATATCTCCTTAAAGCCTTGCACTATTCATCATTTTGCACACGACAATATATACAAAATAAATGTTTTGCTGAGACTAAGCTCACACCAGCACATAGTATTAGAAGTTTTAGACACTTGCCTCACGGATGGGAAATCCAAGGACGTTGTTCATGTACGTGGGAAGGTATGAGAATAATAGGTAGATCCCCCAGCTGTTACCGACGGACAACATATTGATCGACCACACTGGCAGGCTGGTCATCACACTACGCCAGGGCACTCGCTCAGGCTTTTGAGTATTACCGTCCTTGTTGAGCTGCTCTTGTATTGAAGACTCTATGTACGAGAGTTCGGCCTCACTGATTCTGAGAGAGAGAGAGAGAGAGAGAGAGAGAGAGAGAGAGAGAGAGAGAGAGAGAGAGAGAGAGAGAGAGAGAGAGAGAGAGAGAGAGAGAGAGAGAGAGAGAGAGAGAGAGAGAGAGAAAAAAATACATTCAAACATTAAATTCAGTATGTATATTAGATATAAACATATATTGCATATGTGGCATCCGTTTGAATATTTCAAACACTAAATTTACATTGTTGTGCAATGAACCGGTAATGAAAGTAACATTTTCTTTTATTTATTTTATAATATTTGTATATATATTTGAAGTGACGTCTTGTTTGATATACAAATTAGCACAAGCTAAATTAACAATAACAAAATCCAGATCAAACTTATACGGTACAAACTCCTAACAATCCTAACTTACACAAGCCTAGGCGTGAACAGATTAAATGTACATGATATGACATTTAAAATAGTTAAAATGACATGAATATGGTAAAGGTTATAAACAGCTACACTGATAGGCATCATCAGTAACTCAGGACTGGAGAAGAGAGGTGCATAGTTCTGTTAATTAATCCATCTCTGGACTATGATATTACAGAGAATAAGTAAGTAATTTAAAATGAATGCCTTAGTACACTGTAAAGGCTTCAGAGGTTTTCTTCACATAATGAGTAATTGAAAAAAAAGTATCCAGAGTACGATGAAGGTCTCAGGAAGTTATAGCGCCATAAACATAATTACATTTGTGTGAAAGAAGGAGAGGCTAGGCCCACACTCAGATATCAAATTGATTAACTTCGTCTCACTTCGCAGCTTGTAAAGTTGCCCCTAACATTTGTGACTACCCTGTGGTTTGGTGTATGGAAGGGAACATAGAATGATTTAATTAGAATAGTAGTTTGTTATGTTGTAGTTATTATTATGTCTAAGCTAGTGTCCCTTCAACTTGAAAGGCTGCTAGTTAGCCAAATTAAAGGTCAATTAAGCACACCTAACTTCTGGGAAACTGACTTTGCAAGTGTTGTAATATGATTCTTACAGGAATGATTATCGGACTAAGAGACCAAAGCGTATTAAACGAAGTGGAAGGATTGCTATGTGCATCTGCCCCAGTCCTAGATAGCTGCCAGATCAGAATAGGTGTGCTATAACTCCATCACTTGATATATTAATGGATTGTAAGTGATTGCAATTGGAAGGTGGTTGAGTAGTCTAGACCGGAGTTAATAGGCTTGGGAGAGAGCGGTGGCTGTCCATAACATCGAAGGCTTTTGATACACCTAGCACAATAGAACACATCTCACCAAATCCCGAAAGAGGATGAGCAAATGTTAGAAAGGCAGAAATGTAAATTTCCAGAGAGTATGCTTTAGAAATGCAAAATATGAACCCATTCTTTCCCATATTGGCCAAATGGAAACTCAATGTGCGAACGCAGTCACCGAAGTAAAGCAAATCAACTCAGAACCCTATTAGTTGGCCTGATCACTGACGACTGGCCTGTCTAAGTAAAAATAATTTAATGGGGAATGAACACCTGCCCATGTGAAGACGGTATAATGTGTTACGACCGGGGCTCGTATAAAACAAGGGCTCTTAATCATTGGACTAGAAAGGCACACAGCCACAACGGTAACACTAGATCCAACCCTCGAACTTATAATGCCGGCGCACAAAAAACACCTATACCTTCCAGAGTTAAATCTGCGATAACGGGGTATCCTATAACTCAGTATAAATGCACTACTACTACAGGCTGATGATCTCTGATACAGCCTGATCACAACAACATACAATTACGTTAATAAGGTATACAAGGAAAAGATAGAGATCTTAATTAAATCACTGCAATGATTTAATGCAAACTAGAAGAAGGTATATTTAAAGTTACTCTAAACAATAATGAACTGTCACTCCTATACTAAAGAAAGTGAACGAAAGTCCCAAAGCATCGAGCAGGAATCTTCTGAAGAAAGTCCGATGCTGGGGTAAGATGATCGTATCAGATTTTGAACTGTTATATAAAGCAGGGTCAATATAGGACAAGTGTAGAGACAGACAGTGTCAACTGACACGGGAATAACGATAAATGCACACTAGTATTATCTCCAACAACAAAAGAAGTACTTAGTCAGGCAACTCAAAAAGCCTGCTCAGGTTTTGCAGCTCAACAACAACCAAGGCTTACAGTCAGCGTGAATAAGAATGCTGCATACATAACATAAGAGCTTATAATTCTAAACGGGTGTCTGCTAGGCTAATAAAGTCTAGCTGGGATGTCGTAGGCTAGGAAACAATGGCTGAGCAAGTGGCTCGTAGCCTAGCGAGGTCCTTAAGACTGTGCGGCCAAATTACGTTAATTGACGGGGTGCTCTTTTGAGAGATCCAGATCGCTAGTATCTGGTTCTCTCCTGGCGACCCTCGCAAAGTCAAAACAAAACGAGTTAGCACAGTGCTGGGTGGCAGAGGCAAAAGCCCTCACTCGCAGCACAGTGCTAAACTCACAAGGTACACAGTCAGAAA
Organism: Paralithodes platypus; assembly: GCA_032716605.1. NCBI lineage: Eukaryota > Metazoa > Arthropoda > Malacostraca > Decapoda > Lithodidae > Paralithodes > Paralithodes platypus. The sequence goes on from CM064547.1 coordinate 38,439,781, forward strand.
GACCACCTAGGCTTCCCACGTCTCCGTTGCGATTGTACAGGTTAAACAAAACCTGTTACACATCGGAAATCACAACACAAGTAGCCTTACCCCCGTCTAGCATTAAATAGCCCAGCAGACAGCCAAGGAATAGGCAGGGAGACACCGTGAGTGTGTCGAACCTCTACAGACAAAATGGTAACCCCTCCAAAATGCCTAACTAAACATATAATATCTGAGAGCTTCAGCATATAATACGATGGCCGATATATGAAATCGTGCAGAATCAAAGGGGAGTTATGATATTAAATAGAGAGGAAGAATGAGAGGTAAGAAGTTGAGAGAGAGAGAAAGTGCTCTATAGGTAGAAGTCGGGGACAGGTGGCAAGGGATATGTTAAGGGTATGCTGGTCAAGCAAGCTCTGACCAAGGAAGGCACAAGGCAGCAGGGAAGTGCGGGGGAACTACCTCCTGACGCGGCGGGAGGGGTGGTGAAGCGTCCAGCCACTCAGAGGGCCCGGCCGTGGCATGACGTCACCGAGGCAACGTGTAACCCTCCGCGAGTGCCCTCTGTCTCCTGCACTTACTCACTCACACTCTCTAGCTGTATCATTCAGTCTTATACATTAAACTTACAACTGATGATATAAAATACAATGCATTGTCACAGGCGAAAATAAAGACTACTTCTGTACTACCTGTGACATGACGATTCACAAGAAAGAAAGTACAACATTGTAGATAGACTGTAGCCAAATACACTGCCCTGGCGAGTGCTAGCGAGTGGCCAAGCGAGCGGCTGAGCCCTCGTGGCGTTCTGCCAAGCTGCAGGCGTCACACCTCCCCCAAGATATTAGACGCTCAACCATGAGCTCCATATCTGACAAGCAGAACGCCGACAAGACTCGCCACTGCTAATCACCTCGCAACAAAGAAGGCAAAGCTCAGTTCTCATCAACAAAATTTACAACCCCTCCCAACACAATAGCTTAATTAATTCACACTGCTATGCTCCTAGAGCGAGCTTCTACTAGCCCAGCCTTCTGAGAGAAGCATAGGTTCGACTCAGAACTTTAGCTATAACATACTTAAAACAAAAATTAACTATTAAAGAAAGAGTTTTTATAGAATTTTCATTTTTAATATGTTTATGGCGGCTGCACTTACAGGGGCAAGCCAATTTTACTCCACACAAACCCGCACACCTGTGGTAGCCTAACTCGGATCCTCCACCCTCGATAAACAATCAGCAATCACGTTATCACTACCGGCAATATGGCGAATGTCTAAATTGTACTCCTGTAACATCAACGACCACTGTGTCAGTCTCATATTCCGATTGTGAAACTGATTGAGGAATTTAAGAGGGTGGTGATCAGTATACACTACCACGACTGGTCCATAGGCCGGAACATACACCTCGAAGTGCCTGAACGCCAGCACTATCGCCAGTAATTCTTTCTCCACCACTGAGTAATTCTTCTGGGCCGAATTGAACTTTTTGGAGAAAAAACTTACTGGGTGTTCCAGGCCCTCTTCGTCTGTCTGCATCAAGACGGCACCAGCCCCAACCCCGCTGGCATCAGTTGCCAACTGAAACGGCTTGTCGAAGTCTGGGGCCCTGAGTATTGGATGAGTGCATAAAAGGTGTTTAACAAGGGAAAATACCTTTTCACACTCTGGCGCCCACAGAAACTTTTTGTCCTTCGCTAATAAGTCAGTCAGAGGTGCTAACACAGTTGAATATCCTTGAATAAAGCGGCCATAGTACCCGATCATGCCTAAAAACCTCATAATCTGCCGCTTGGTGGTCGGTCTAGGGAACTGATTGATAGCCTGTATCTTATTCTGCGGAGGGCAAACCTGGCCTCTCCCGACCACAAATCCTAGATACTGCACAGTTGCCCTTACAAAGTCACACTTTTTTAGATTCACCACCAAGCCCGCTTCACTAAGCTTGTTAAACAAGGCTTCAATGTGTGCACAGTGACTTTCAAAGTCGTCGTCATAAATTATCACGTCGTCTAAATACACAGTACAGTTAGGGATGTCTGCTACTAGGTCATTCATCAGATTCTGGAAAGTCGCTGGTGCATTCTTGAGTCCATAAGGCATGACGTTACAACGATAGGTGTTACCATCCACCACAAACCCGCAAACCTCCTTCGCTCGCTCCGACAGCGGCACTTGCCAGTAACCTTTCACTAGGTCTACCTTGGTCAAATACTGTGCCTTTCCGATCTTGTCGACACTGTCATCCACACGAGGAAGGGGGTAAGCATTGGTGGGGGTTAAACCGTTTAACTGCCGGAAATCAACACAAAAACGAACTTTCCCATCAGGCTTGGGCTGCAGAGTGACGGGAGATGTCCACCTAACTGCACCCTTCTCTATCAGGCCCCGATCCAACATATACGCTAACTCGTCCCTGAGTGCTGGGAGTTTGATAGGAGGGACTCGGTATGGCACTGATTGAAAGGGTGGGTGATCTCCTACATCCACATCATGCACCGCATGAGTTGTGAGGCCTGGGTGCTCCGCAAACACAGCAGGGTATGAACCGAATAGGTGCTGCACGGCTACACGCTGTTGCTCAGGCAGGTGCTCTAGAGCCTCGTGAGCCACCTGTCTCGAGTTCCCCGCCCACTGGTCTGCGGAGACATGACAATCCCAGTTATCCTCCTCCTGAGCGTGACTGTCCCTTCCTCCTTCTCCACCTTGACCGCTGCAAGTCATCACCGGGACAGTGAGAGGCTCAGGGGGGCGCCTCACAAACTCCTTCATCAGGTTGACATGGCACAACTTATTTCTTTTTCTCCTGTCTGGAGTGGCCACCAGGTAATCCAGGTCTGAGATCTTTTCCACTACCCTATAAGGACCAGTATACTTAGCGGATAAGGGATGACCCACCAGAGGCAGTAAGATCAACACCTCCTGACCCACCTGAAACTCCCGGAGTTTCACCTTCTGGTCGTATCTGTCCTTCATGAGGGTCTGGGATCCCACCAGATTTCGGCCAGCCAACTCCAAGCTCTTCAACATCCGTTCGCGGCTCTCGAGGACATATTTTAATAATGAGCACGGCTTAGTAGTACCCTCCCAGATCTCCTTAACCATGTTGAGAGGGCCTCTGATGCGATGGCCAAAGACAAGCTCATTTGGACTAAACCCGAGGCTTTCTCCAGGTACCTCTCTCGCAGAGAACAATACATAAGGCAAACCCAGGTCCCAGTCCTTACCTTTCTCCAGACAATAACAACGGAGCATACTCTTTAAGGTCGAATGCCACCTCTCTAACACCCCTTGGCTCTCAGGGTTATAAGCCGACGACACTACTGTTGTGATCCCGTGTTGCTGCATTGTCGTGTAAATATGTTCGAGGTAAAGTTAGACCCCTGGTCAGACTGTATTTCCTGCGGAAAACCATACCGGGAAAAGTACAAAAGCAAGTTCCTAACCACCGTCTTTGCCATGCCATTCCTCATGGGGTATGCATCAGGATATCGGGTCGCTACATCCATTATCGTCAGGATAAATTTATTACCGGCCCCAGTAGAAGGGAGGGGGCCAACCATGTCTATAACTACCTTACTGAAGGGGGGCCCCATGACAGGAATAGGTTGTAACGGAGCCTTTGGGATGCATTGGTTCGGTTTACCCACTTTCTGGCAGGTACTGCACATTGCCACCCATGACACAACCTGTGCTTTTAAACCTGGCCACCAAAACAACTCCACCAAAGCCGCAACCGTCTTGCGTACTCCCAAGTGTCCTGCCACCGGCACATCATGGGCCAACCCTCAGTAGGCTATCCCTGCACGCCCTCGGCACAACCAGCTGGTCTACCACTCCTGACCCACCCTCCCAACTTCTCTTCGAGTCTTGAAATCGCCGATACAATATTCCCTCAATATAAACAAAAATCTCCTGGCTTTGCATCCCCGTTCTCCTCGAGCTCGACAGCACCATTACCACACTTCTGAACTTCCGGATCCTCCAACTGCAGTTTACTAATATCCGAGGGAGCCAATCTGTCTAGATGCTTCCGAAGCAACCCATGTCCTCCCCCAATATCAAACTGAGCAACCCTTTTTTCTCTCTGTGTGTAACGTTGCTGCCTCGGAGTCTCTTCCTGCCCTACCTCCTCACTAGCTGTGACAGGTCCTGGGGCTTCTCCAGACTCCAACAATGGTGCCAATACTGAGTCGCCAAGAAGCGTTGCTGGTACTAAACTCTCCAAACTTTTACCAACATCAGCCGTCTTCTTCCGACCGTTCCTCCGTTGATCAGAAGACTGAGGAATAGGCTGTGACACTTTGGATGCTAGAGATCTTGTAACAATGCAAGCCATAGGTTGTACATGACACTTCTCTACCCACTCCTGTTCCTCCCTACTCACGTCGGCCGGCTTCTCGGCAACGACTAAGGGGGAAATCTCAGAAGTAGGTACCGCAAAGTCATTGCCGAGAAGGAGGTCGACGCCCCCAACAGGCAAGTTCTCCACAATTCCCACATCCAACTCTTGTGTCACACCATCTACCTCCAGTTCCATCCTGACCAACGGGTATGACCTGATAGCATTGATACCTTGCACCACAACCACCCGTGCCACGTTTATTGGTCTACCAGTAAAGTTCTTCAACAAAGTCTGAGAGGCACCCGTGTCTCGCAACAGCTCAACTCCATGCTTCTTACCAGCCCACTTCACGCAGCCATGCCCTCGATGGTCACAAAAGACATCGCGGACAGGGTTCGAGCCTTCCGGATTCTTCTCCACTGGCTGTGTCCCAGCCTCTGACGTTATACCCCGGGCAAACTCAGACGACTTCGGGGACACCCCAATGTTGCGAGCCAAAGACACAACTGCATTAGGTGGCTTGCTTGGACAGGCTCTTGCAAAATGCCCCTCCTTATGACAATGGAAACACTCTAGCTTTCCCTTGGGCTTCCCTTGAGGTGGGGAAGGACCCGGACCCTTTCTAAACGGGACGGTACTAGGTTTATGGTCAGTTTTGGTGTCGTTGCTCTTGTTCTTAGTGTAATTATGTATCAGTGTTTCGGGGAGGGGGAGGGTTACGCTCCTTATTGCCTGCATCACTTCTCTGTGCAGAACCGCACCCACGAATCAAAGATAACCGAAGGTCAGCCATCTCAGCTGCCTCCTGAAGAGTTTTCGGGTTCTTTTCTTTAAGATTCAAAGTCAGATCGCCGCCCGTACACTTGAATTTTTTTTCTAGAAGCATCAACTGTTTCAACTCCTCAAACGTCGATGCCTTCTCAGAACGCAGCCAGTTTCTAAATGCATTGGACAGATCCCGGGCATGCTCAAGAAAGGTGCACTCACGACCCTTCGTTACACCCCGGAACTTCAATCTGTACGTCTCTGGTTGTAACTCATATGCCCGCAGGACAGCCTCCTTCAATACCTCATAATCGATGCACGACTCCAAAGGCAACGCATCATATGCCTCGAGTCCTTTGCCAATCAACCTAGAGGAAACAAGGGCTGCCCACTTAACCTCGGGCCATTGGTGCTCCCGGCACTTCTTCTCAAAACGCATAAAAAATTCAGTAACACCCGACTCGTCAAATACAGGGACTAACTTAAGAAGGTGTGTTACGACCTGGCACTCGGGTACACAAGGGCTCTCAATCAGGACTCTAATACGGCTCGCTGCCACAACGGAAACACACGATCCCAACCCCTGAGTACTGCCAGCCGAACAAAAAACACCAATACCCTCCAGAGTTCAATCTGCTATAACGGGGTATACAAGAACTCGGTACTAGTGTTCAACAACAGACTAATAAAGAGACAGGAATTCTCTAGTCTGGTCAACAATCAAACAAAGAAGTAAGAAACAACAACACCAAAGAATAGTGTTGGCCGAAGCCGAAGTAATCCACCCTTGACTAAGAACTTAAGAAGTCCTCCACCCTCTACTTCGGATCGGCACTATTACGTTACGTTAATTAATAGTCCTTAAGCATCGAGCAAGGAATCTTCTGAAAAAAGTTAGATGCTTCTCGGATGCTCGTAAGAAGTACGTATCGGATTTTGAACAGTAATTCAATAAGAAAAACACTGGCAATTAAATACTATTACAGGTTTAAATTGGCATAAGAATAATTAAAAGAATATGCAATAGTAAATGGCAAACATTAAAAAGAAGTACTCCGCAAATGCAACGGCAATAGCCTACTCGGATTGTGCTCGTGGGCCACTAATCACTAAAGTAGCCAAGCTTGCAACACATGAAATCAATAGTGCATAAACAATATCATACATAAGGAAAGCTTCAATACTATTCTGTATCTACTAATCGAGTAAAGTCTAGCTGGGGTACTGTGGGCAAAAGGTAGCAGTGACTGAGCAAAAACGGCTCGTAGCCTAGCGAAGTCCTCACAACTGTTTAAAGTATTACGTTAAAACTAACAAGTGCACTTTGAGAAATCCAGATCCCTTGTATCTGGTTTTCTCCCGGCTCCTTGACAAAGTAAAAACAAACTGTTAATAAAATACAGGGTGGTTAGGCTCTTGCCCTCACGCACTGTAAATTATTAACTCAACACAGTCAGCCGCGAAGACAACCTAGGCTTCACTGAACCGAAACGAGTATGCAGGTTTATCGCTTAACCACTGCATCAAACAACAACTCGTAACACAGAAAAGCCTTACCCCAGTCTAGCATTACCTAGACTAGCAGAAAACAGGAATAATAATAATAACACACAGGGAAATGCATATACAAGTGCAACAAACATAAATCAATCCTATTCTAAGTTAACCCTTCCAAAATAGGCTATCTAATAGGCAAATATCTCGTGAGAACTCAAGCGATAATACGTTGGCTGACTAGCTCTGCACCAACGGGACCATGGAAGTTAAAAAGGGTAGGGAAAAGAGGAGATAAGAATGTAAGGTAGTAGAGAAAGTTCACATCAGTCAGAAGAATATATATAGTTAGCAAGGGAAATGAGAAGTCGCTCTGCCTAATGAGTTCTGATCAAAAAAATGGCTAGACTTCCCTTTTTATACTCGGCCCTCTAGTGAGCCCAACGTGAACTACTAAGGACCGCCCACTGACAATCATTACGTAATTTCTCTCTCTCCTCTGGGATAGACAAAGGCTTTCCTAGCACTGAGGGGAGGGGGGAGGGGGGGGGGAGTGCTAGTGAGTTAGGCCCACCTCCCGCATGGCGCACCCACTGACCCCCAACTGTGGCTGCCGCTTCTCCCATCATTACAAATAAGTTTTACACACAATACTTATAACTAATGATATAAAATAGAACTCGTTGACTCAGATGAAAACAAAATACATATTCATATTACTTATAGTACAACGGCTCACATGAACTAAGTTAGGAAACTCTACATAGACTACAGCCAAAGTTCCTGCCCTGACGATCCTAGCGAGAGTGGGGCATGGACTAGGCGTTCTGTACAGCATGCTCACACTGGACATGCGTCACACCTCCCCCAAGATTTTACTTGCTCAACCCTGAGCTAAAATCTGACAAACACAGAACCCCATCAAGCCCCTCACACCCAGCGACCCAGCGACCGCATGGCACTAAAACAAAGCTGAGTTTATCACCAAAACGCATCTTATTATTAACCAAAAATTCACATTTTATAACTCCTCCCAACAATAGCAAAAAGACACAATATCATGCTCCCAGAGCGAGCTTACAGCAGCTCAGCCGTTTGATAGTTTGTGGACTACTCAAACTCTATAGGCTATGACAAACTTATACGATTACCTATATCAAAAGAAAGAGTTTTTATATGATTTTTATATTTTAATATGTTTTTCCCGGCTGCACTATAAGGGCAGCCTATTTTCCTCCACTCAAACCCACACACCTGTGATAGCCTACGACTGATCATCCACCCTTGATAAACAATCCGCGATCACATTGTCACATCCAGCAATATGACGGATGTCCAGGTTATACTCCTGCAACATCAAAGACCACCTGGTCAGTCTCATATTGTGATTGTGAAATTGATTCAGGAATCTCAAAGGGTGATGATCAGTGTAGATAACCACGACTGGGCCATAGGCTGGAACATACACCTCGAAGTGCCTGAGCGACAGCACAATCGCCAGTAATTCCTTTTCTATTGTAGAATAGTTCTTTTGTGCAGCATTGAACTTCTTAGAAAAGAAACTTACTGGGTGTTCCACACCTTCATTGTCTGTCTGTAGCAAGACGGCACCAGCCCCTACACCACTAGCATCTGTTGCCAGCTGAAAAGGCCTGTTAAAGTCTGGGGCCCTGAGTATCGGGTGAGTACATAGCAAATGTTTCACCAAAGTGAAAGCCTTTTCACACTCAGGTGCCCACAAAAACTTTTTGTCTTTAGATAACAAATCTGTGAGAGGTGCCAACACCGTTGAGTAACCTTTTATGAAGCGTCTGTAGTAGCCTATCATACCCAAGAATCTCATAATCTGCTTCTTGGTTGTTGGGTGTGGAAATTTATTGATAGCCTGTACCTTGTTCTGAGGAGGGCACACCTGTCCCCTTCCCACTACAAACCCAAGGTACTGCACAGTGGCTTTTACGAAGTCACACTTTGCCAAATTTACTACCAGACCTGCTTCACTAAGTTTCCGGAACAAGGTCTCAAGGTGCTCACAATGGCTCTCAAAGTCGTCATCATAAATGATTACATCGTCCAAATATACGGTGCAATTTGGAATGTCCTTTACAATTTCATTCATCAGGTTCTGAAACGTTGCTGGTGCATTCTTAAGCCCGTAAGGCATAACATTGCACCGGTAGGTACTCCCGTCCACAACAAAACCACATACCTCTTTAGCACGCTCGGACAAAGGTACTTGCCAGTAACCTTTTACTAAATCTACTTTAGACAAAAAAACGAGCATTACCAATTTTGTCAACACTATCATCAACCCGAGGAAGAGGATATGGGTTAGTTGGAGTCAAACCGTTTAACCTACGGAAATCAATACAAAAGCGTACCTTGCCATCTGGCTTAGGCTGCAGTGTTACAGGGGAAGTCCACTTAACTGTGCCTTTCTCTATCAACCCTCTACCGAGCATATACTCCAACTCATCCCTCAGAGCTGGTAGTTTTATGGGGGGCACACGGTACGGGATTGACTTAAAGGGTAGATGGTCCCCCACGTCAACATCATGCATAGCCTGAGTAGTGAGGCCTGGGTGTTCAGCAAATACAGTGGGGTATGAACCGAACAACTGACGGATAGCATCAAACTGCGGCTCAGGCAAATGAGCTATAGCCTCGTCAGCCCTTAGGCTCGAGTTCCCCGCCCACTGATCCGCTGAAACATGTTGATCCCAGCTATCCTCCTCTGAAGCTTGACTGTCCCCCTCTCCTTCTCCACCACGGCCGCAACAAGCCAACACAGGGACAGTGAGAGGCTCAGAGGGGCGCCTCACATACTCTTTAATAAGGTTCACGTGACATAACTGGTTCTTTTTCCTCCTGTCTGGAGTGGCAACAAGGTAATCTAAGTCTGAAATTTTTTCTACAATTTTATAAGGTCCAGTGTACTTCGCAGAGAGGGGGTTACCAACCAAAGGCAACAAAATTAATACCTCTTGTCCTACAGTGAACTTCCGGAGCCTCACTTTGCGATCATACCTGTCCTTCATCAAAGCTTGTGATTCTGTCAAATTTCTACCTGCCATCTCCAGACTCTTAAGCATGCGCTCACGGCTTTCAAGCACATACTTTAATAATGGACAAGGCTGCACAGTCCCCCTCCCAAATTTCTTTCAGCATGTTAAGGGGGCCCCTGACACGGTGTCCAAAAATCAGCTCGTTTGGACTAAATCCCAGGCTCTCACCAGGTACCTCCCGAGCAGCAAACAGCACATAAGGCAATCCAAGATCCCAATCCATACCGTTGTCAGCACAATAACACCTGAGCATGCTTTTAAGTGTAGCATGCCACCGCTCAAGCACCCCTTGACCTTCAGGGTGATACGCTGACGATACTACTGCTCGTATCCCATGCTGTTGCATTGTTTGCTTGAACATGTTGGAGGTGAAATTAGATCCCTGATCAGACTGAATCTCCTCCGGGTACCCGTACCTTGAGAAGTACCACAACAAGTTACTGACTACCGTCTTAGCCATTCCATTTTTCATAGGGTATGCATCGGGTATCTAGTGGCAACATCCATTATGGTTAACAAAAATTTATTTCCCGCCTTAGTGGGAGGGAGTGGACCAACCATGTCAACAATAATTTTACTAAAGGGTGGCCCAATCACAGGAATAGGGTGTAACGGAGCCTTAGGAATAACTTGGTTCGGTTTCCCGACACGTTGACAAATATCACAGGAGTTTATCCATGACTCGACATGAGACTTCATCCCCGGCCACCAAAACAATTTCCCCAAAGCCGCCACCGTTTTTCTCACCCCTAGATGTCCTGCCAGTGGTGTGTCATGCGCCAACCTCAGTAGGCTATCCCTGCACTCCCGTGGCACCACCAACTGGTCCACTACTCCGGACCCCTTTTGCCAACTACGTTTAGGGTCTTGAAAACGCCTATAAAGGATGCCTTCTAAATAAAAAAAATCTCCTGGCTGTGCATCGCCGTCCTCGTCGAGCTCTACAGCTCCATTAGCACACGTTTGGAGCTCAGGGTCCTCTAGTTGCAACCGACTTATATCTGAGGGTGCCAAGCGATCTAACTGCTCCCGGAGCAATGCATGACCTTCCCCGATACTGGGCTGCTCCCTCTGTCTCTCTCGATGTACATAACGTTGCTGTCGTGGAGACTCGTCATGCCCAGCCTCGTCACTCTCGATGACAGGCCCAGGGGCTACTCCAGAATTAAGTAATGGTGCTAATACTGAATCACCCAGGAGAGCCGCCGAGTCAAAACTCTTAAAACCAACTCCAGCTTTAGCCTCCTCCTGTTGATCGTTCCTCCGCTGGTCTGAAGGCGGAGGACTAGGCTGTGACACTTTAGCTGCCCGAGCTCGGGTGACAACACACGCCATGGGTTGTGTCTGGCACCGCTCGACCCACTCTTGCTCTTCCCTACTCACGTCGGCCGGCCTCTCGGCAACGACTAAGGGTAGAACCTCGGAAGCGGGCATTGCAAAGTCGTTGCCGAGAAGAAGGTCGACGCCCTCCACTGGCAGTTTCTCCACAATCCCGACATCCAATTCACGTGCCACACCATCCACCTCCAACTCCAACCGCACCAGCGGGTATGACCGAGTTGCATTAATACCCTGCACCACTACCACCCGAGCCGCGTTTATAGGGTAGCCAGTCAAGTTTTTCATCAGAGTCTGGGAAGCACCTGTATCACGCAAGACCTCTACTCCATGCTTGCGCCCCGCCCACATCACGCAACCCCGCCCTCTATGGTCGCAAAAAACATCCTGAGCAGGGTTCGAGCCTCCCAGGTGCTTCTGCATTGGCTGTGCCTCAGCCTCTGACGAACTGCCCCGGGCAAACTCAGATGACTTCGGAGACACACCAATGTTGCAGGCCAAAGACACAGCTGCTGTAGGTGGTTTGCTAGGACAGACTCTTGCAAAGTGCCCCTTTTTATGACAATGATAACACTCCAACTCCCCTTTGGGCTTCCCTTGGTACTGGGAAGGGCCCGGCCCCTTCTTAAATGGGACGGTGCTAGTCTTGTGGTCAGTCTTGGTATCATGGCTCTTGTACTTGTTTGCATAAGGTATATCACTAACTCGGGGGGGTGGGGCGTCACGCCCCTTGTTACCTGCCTCACTACGCTGGGCAGACCCGCACCCACGAATTAGTGATAGCCGGAGGTCAGCCATCTCAGCTGCCTCCTGTAGAGTTTTTGGGTTCTTTTCTTTAATAGTTAAAGTCATTTCTGCACCAGTACACTTATAAAACTGCTCGAGCAGAAACAGCTCAGTCAACTGTTCGGCCGTCTCAGCTTTCTCAGAACGTGTCCAGTTTTTAAGTGCATCTTTTAAGTCCCGGGCATGTTCAAGAAAGGTCGCCTCCCTAGTCTTTGTAACACCCCGAAACTTCAATCGATATGTTTCCGGTTGCAACTCGTATGCCCGTAGGACAGCTCTCTTCAATTCTGGGTAGTCAATGCAAGACTCTAAAGGCAGTGCATCATAAGCCTTCAGACCCTTACCCGTAAGTCTTGAGGAGACTAGAGCTGCCCACTTCTCTTCAGGCCAATTATGCTCCCTACACTTCTTCTCAAAACGATTAAAAAATTCTGTGACTTCAGTTTCACTAAATACCGGCACCAATTTGACTAATTGGGCCAAGGACTGTTCTCTTACTTGGCCCTCACGGCCCATCCGAGTCCCTGTCGACTCTGCACGAGACTTATCTAAATCTAATTTAGCACAATATTTCTCTGAGTCGTACCTAAGCTCAGCCTCATGCCTCCTAACCTCATGGTCTCATCCTCCTGCCTCCTACCTCATTTTCATGCCTCCTGGTCTCATTCTCCTGCTTCCTAGCCTCAATCTTAGCAAGCTCAAGTCTAAATACCATATCTGGAGACAGGCAGGAAGAGGGAGCTGCCACTACTGAAGGAGGGGGGGCAAAAACTGGGGAACCACCATGTGCACCACCCGAGGGCACTCCAATCTGCCAATTCTCATCCCTCTGTGGGAGAGTGCTAACCTCCGGTAACTGAGTGGACGGCACTGTGGGAGTCGAGTGAGAGGGATCTGGGGAGGAACCCCCCCAAACGCCCTCTCCTCCGAAACCCCATGTCGCCCACGCAACACCCAGGAAATCAGCTCCCCCTTGGACATCCCTACTACATTGGAAATGCCCAAAACCTTGGCTATCAGGTGCAAGCCACAAACATCCACCCCAGTCAGCCTCTCCTCCGTCACGTGGTACCGCTTACTCACAAAAAACTCTAGCATCCTCCTCACTGGTTACTAACGGCACAACTTCAAATGGCATCTCTCGCTCATCGTCAGTGCTAATGCACGACATACTGAAGTCCACAAAAAAATTCTCGAGACAAAAGTGTTAAACTTCCTATGCAAGCACTAATTACTAAATTAACTGGAGTCTCTTAAATGCTTTACTAATTGCCATACAACAAAAAATATTCTTCAATATGCACGCTAAAATACAAACAAAACAAATGTTGTACAACTCTGCAAAATTTATACTGTTCACAAAATCCTAAGCAAGGTCGCCATTTGTTACGACCTGGCACTCGGGTACACAAGGGCTCTCAATCAGGACTCGAATACGGCTCGCTGCCACAACGGAAACACACGATCCCAACCCCTGAGTACTGCCAGCTGAACAAAAAACACCAATACCCTCCAGAGTTCAATCTGCTATAACGGGGTATACAAGAACTCGGTACTAGTGTTCAACAACAGACTATTAAAGAGACAGGAATTATCTAGTCTGGTCAACAATCAAACAATGAAGTAAGAAACAACAACACCAAAGATAGTGTTGGCCGAAGCCGAAGTAATCCACCCTTGACTAAGAACTTAAGAAGTCCTCCACCCTCTACTTCGGATCGGCACTATTACGTTACGTTAATTAATAGTCCTTAAGCATCGAGCAAGGAATCTTCTGAAAAAAGTTAGATGCTTCTCGGATGCCCGTAAGAAGTACGTATCGGATTTTGAACAGTAATTCAATAAGAAAAACACTGGCAATTAAATACTATTAAAGGTTTTAAATTGGCATAAGAATAATTAAAAGAATATGCAATAGTAAATGGCAAACATTAAAAAGAAGTACTCCGCAAATGCAACGGCAATAGCCTACTCGGATTGTGCTCGTGGGCCACTAATCACTAAAGTAGCCAAGCGTGCAACACATGAAATCAATAGTGCATAAACAATATCATACATAAGGAAAGCTTCAATACTATTCTGTATCTACTAATCGAGTAAAGTCTAGCTGGGGTACTGTGGGCAAAAGGTAGCAGTGACTGAGCAAAAACGGCTCGTAGCCTAGCGAAGTCCTCACAACTGTTTAAAGTATTACGTTAAAACTAACAAGTGCCACTTTGAGAAATCCAGATCCCTTGTATCTGGTTTTCTCCCGGCTCCTTGACAAAGTAAAAACAAACTGTTAATAAAATACAGGGTGGTTAGGCTCTTGCCCTCACGCACTGTAAATTATTAACTCAACACAGTCAACCTAGGCTTCACTGAACCGAAACGAGTATGCAGGTTTATCGCTTTATCACTGCATCAAACAACAACTCGTAACACAGAAAAGCCTTACCCCAGTCTAGCATTACCTAGACTAGCAGAAAACAGGAATAATAATAATCACACAGGGAAATGCATATACAAGTGCAACAAACATAAATCAATCCTATTCTAAGTTAACCCTTCCAAAATAGGCTATCTAATAGGCAAGTATCTAGTGAGAACTCAAGCGATAATACGTTGGCTGACTAGCTCTGCACCAACGGGACCATGGAAGTTAAACAGGTAGGGAAAAGAGGAGATAAGAATGTAAGGTAGTAGAGAAAGTTCACATCAGTCAGAAGAATATATAGTTAGCAAGGGAAATGAGAAGTCGCTCTGCCTAATGAGTTCTGAAGAAAAAATGGCTAGACTTCCCTTTTTATACCCGGCCTTCTAGTGAGCCCAACGTGAACTACTAAGGACCGCCCACTGACAATCATTACGTAATTTCTCTCTCTCCTCTGGGATAGACAAAGGCTCCCCTAGCACTGAGGGGAGGGGGGGGGGGGGGGGGTGCTAGTGGGTTAGGCCCACCTCCCGCATGGCGCCCCCCCTGACCCCCAACTGTGGCTGCTGCTTCTCCCATCATTACAAATAAGTTTTACACACAATACTTATAACTAATGATATAAAATAGAACTCGTTGACTCAGATGAAAACAAAATACATATTCATATTACTTATAGTACAACGGCTCACATGAACTAAGTTAGGAAACTCTACATAGACTACAGCCAAAGTTCCTGCCCTGACGATCCTAGCGAGAGTGGGGCATGACTAGGCGTTCTGTACAGCATGCTCACACGTGGACATGCGTCACACCCTTGAGCAGGTATAGGCTATCCTAGTGTTTAATAGGCCTATACCCCTTTGAAAGGACATTAGCCCAGTCTAACCTAACAACTTACCTAACCTATTATAGTAGGCTATTATGGGTGGGGGCTGCTGCCCCCACACCCCAATTTTTGGTGTATTTGTCTATTTTGTCTGTGAAGTGGGAATTTTTTCAATTTGTCGATAACGAAAATCCTCCATGCGGACTATAGCTTATGGAGAAAAATATGGCGAATCTATTTTTGCCTATTATCTCTAATAAATTGTTTCTCATAATGCTGAAGTAGTGTCGTTTAAAATACCAACCATTTAATTGTGTGCCTTTAAAAATGACCTAAATTAGGCTATAGGCTACTGGAAGATTAGAAGAATCTTTAAGAAAGACTAGGTTAGGGTTATTGTTGTGCCAAAGCTAGATTATAGCCTAAATATAAAAGGAAGTGAATAAAATGAAATATGCCAAAAAAAAATCGACGTCAAAATCGACGCAAAGTTAACCGCGACGATCGCCCTATGTAAACATGACGACCGTACACCTGCTAACTACATCCATCCCATTAAAAGTTACTGTGGGACACCAAATATGTTGAGGGGGTCTCTGCGGCTCTGCCCCCCCACGTCGGCCCGTCACGTATTATGATGTACGGTGAGTCATCATCATCTGTGCTAATTCATAGGATCCCCAATTAAGGACAAAGTCAATCAACAGACGAAATAAGCTCCCAAATTACAATAACATAGCGGCCCGCCGTTTATGGGCGACTTTTTACATGTCATTTTAAATGTTACTTTTCCTGCCCTGGTCTAGGCCTAATAGATTTTTCCAAAGAATCAAACTTAAATTAAAAGGAAGTAGCCTAGCCTACAGTTTATAGGAAGGCTATTCCAACATGCATTCCAGAACTTAGGCTAGCCTAGGCCTAGGCTATATGAAAATTTGTGGGTGGTCTGCCAATAAAGAATCACTAGGCCTATTAGGCTATGGGTAGGCTAGTATGGGGTGCATTTTGCACATTTTCTGAACTCTTAGGCCTAGGCTAGGCTAAATAAAAACTCACAAAATTTGAGTAAAACCAGCACTAGAATTTTGTCTTGTCTTATCTTGGGGCAACCTCAGGCGAATACTCGCCCACTCCGGCCCTACCATAGTCGCGGATATCCTATGTCACAATTAAATTAGTTTAAAGTTAAGGTTAAAATTCACCACCGTGTCACTTTCATTCTAGGTCATTAGTAGAACCGTAACACTGTAAAGGCAACATCCCAATAGCAGGTCATCAGGTGGTGAACCAGAGACCTACAAACCACGGTACTAGGGCCAGAGCAATGTCTTAAAGCGAGGTGCCCTTATCAACCAACCCCCGACAATTCAGTAGGAGCTGTCGGAAGGAATCCATCTTTGAAGACAGAAAGGAACGCCCACTCACCATGCTCAGTGACGGGACGAGGCGAGGCTTAGGAGGCATATGTAGGACGACCAGATGTAGGATGTGGAGGGGAAGAGGTACCATACGACGATACATGGGATGCGGAGACTGCGGAGGGAAGAGCTTGTCAAAGTCATACGGTTCCTCAGGACCTCAACAATAACCGGGGGACGGCCGGTGCGGGCAATGGTCGATCGCCGTAGTTAATATAAGTTCGCGGTCGCGGAGATCCTATGTCACAATTAAATTAGTTTATAGTTAAGGTTAAAATTCACCACCGTGTCACTTTCATTCTAGGTCATTCGTAGAACCCTAACACTGTAAAGGCAACAACCCAATAGCAGGTCATCAGGTGGTGAACCAGAGACCTACAAACCACGGTACTAGGGCCAGAGCAATGTCTTGAAGCGAGGTGCCCTTATCAACCAACCCCAGACAATCCAGTAGGAGCTGTCGGAAGGAATCCATCTTTGAAGCCAGAAAGGGACGCCCATTCACATGCTCAGTGACGGGACGAGGCGAGGCTTAGGAGGCATATGTAGAATGACCAGCTGTAGGATGTGGAGGGGAAGGGGTACCGTACGACGATACATGGGATGCGGAGACAGCGGAGGGAAGAGCTCGTCAAAGTCATACGGTTCCTCAGGACCTCAACAATAACCGGGGGACGGCCGGTGCGGGCAATGGTCGATCGCCGTAGTTAATATAAGTTCGCGTCTATTTTGACGGCGATTTTTGTTGTAGTTAGGCTAGGCCTAGGCTATTTGCCCCCTGCTGGCAATATATATGATGATGACAATATGTCATGGGGGGCGATTGACCCCCTCAACATATTATTGTATCCAACGATCTCTAACCTCTGTATCTCAAAAAGGGCTAGAGCAAATTGGCTGTAAATTTCCACATCTAGGCTATTCCTTGACAGATTTGCTCCCTCCAATTAATATATATTAGCATAAATTCAGCCTAGTTTAGCCTATAAAACAAAAACTAACATTTGTTTAGGCCTAGGCCTACATATAAAAAGAAAAAACCCACTCGTACTGCAATTATAAGCATAAATATGAGTATCTAAGTTACAAAGCAAATGTTTTTGTATAGCCTAAAATAAACCATAAAATTGTCATCTGTCAACTGTTGAGGTCATAAATATAAAAAAATCTAATACATTAGGAAAAAATGCGTTAAGACTTGTGTTAGCGGGTCTATCGTCCCCTTTATTTACGTAGTCGCACGCTCGCAGTTACATTGGCGTCTAATATGACTATGGTTATTTGCCCCTGCTGGTGATATAGATGATGATGACAATAAGTCATAGGGGGATAAAGCCCCTTCAACCCATTATTGTATCTCACGGCCAGGCGTTGAGTAAATTGTATTGTTACCGGCCGGCGGATTGAGGGTGGCTTTACTAAGTTTACCCCAGCTGTTAAATTAGAAGCGAACGTAGGCCTAACTGCGAGCGTGCGACTAGGCTATATAAACAAAGCTTATGGTATGCCCACAACTACAACTCTTACCAAAACTGCAATTAGCCTATTTTTGTTTTGTTTTTTCAGTCTAGGCTAAATTGGTGAGGCTAGGCTAAATTATTTAGCTGCAATTAGCCTAGCCTATTTTTGTTTGTTCTTTCAGTCTAGGCTAAATTGTGGTAGGCTAGGTTAAATTCTTTAACATGTGTACTATTGTGTAGGCCTGTGCTTTCCAATAGAAGTAAAAATATGTAGCATAGCCTAATGCAATTTTACTAAAACCAAAGCCTACCTGAATATAGCCCTATGCAGAGCTCAAAAGCAAAAAAAAAAAAAAAAAAATTAGCTGTGAAATAAAATTAAGCTAGGCCTAGGCCTGGTTTCTCATAGGCCTAATAACCTAATGAAGTATACTATAGCCTAACCTAATTTAAGTTATTTCACAAAATACTAATAGGCCTACCCCGCCCTCCTCATGCATTATTTTCCATTGTAATATAAGTTCGTGATACACTACGAAAGATTATTCAACATGGAATTTGAATGGAATAGAGAAGCTTAGCAACGAAAAGCCAATACTCCCCCCTCCCTGTGATTGTGCCAGCTTTTGTAAGCAGTGCAATAACTTAATGAAGGACAGAAAAGCTGCAGGATGCTCTGGCATTGTTGCCGAGATGATTAAGGCCTCAGGTGAGAAAGGAGTAGGTGTGTTCAATGAGCTAATTAACTTCATCATCAGAGAGGAAGTAATCTCTGATGAATGGCACAAAAGTATTATATACTGTATACGAGCAAAGGGGATTCATTGGATAGGGAAAATTATAGGGGCCTGAAAATACTTGATCAAGTCATGAAGGTCTGTGAGAAAGTCTTTGAAGGTATGATATTGACGATATGCAGTTTGGTTTCATGCTAGGACACGGCACAATCCAAGTCATGAAGGTATTTGTGTGATAATGAAGATGTATGAGGACTCACAAACGGCAGTGAGGGTGAAAGATGTACCGGTACTGAGTGATGAGTTTTCAGTTCGCGTCGGAGTCCACCAGGGCTCTGTGTTAATGAAGCCCTTTCCTCTTTTTTTTGTTATGGTTCTGGAGGCACTATCTGGTGATTTCAGAGTTGGGCTCCCCTGGGAACTATAAGGGTCCTGAAAATGCTTGACTAAGTCATGAAGGTCTGTGAGAGAGTCTTAGAAGGTATGATAAGGGAAAGATACTGTATGTACTGTATGTACTTAAAAGATAGGGATCTGATGTTGTGTTTGCAGACCGGGAGAAGGCCTTTGATAAGGTGGCCAGAGAAGTTGTGCAGTAGGCTAGGAGAAAACTTGGCGTTGAGGAGTGGCTGGTGCATGTGATAATGAAGATGTACGAGGACTCACGAACGGTAGTGAGGGTGAAAGGTGTACAGCTGAGTGAGGGACATATACAGTACTTCTTGTTGAGGATATAGGGTAGTGAAGCTGTGAAGCTTACGTCACCCTATCCGGGCGGAAAGGACCCCAGGGTGGAGAGGTTTCACAGGGAGGACGGGGACATCGTAGATTTCAGGGGAGGGCACCCATGCCCCGCCAACCTCAGGAACTTCTTCGTTAGCAGGAGGACCTTGGATTGACATATACAGTACGGTACTAGATATTTGGTAAGGGTTAGCTTTATATCCCATGTACTGGTTACTAGGGACATATACTAGGTGTTAGGTGGAGGTTAATTTTGTATCCAAAGTACTGGGTACTAGGGACATATACTAGGTGTTACGTGAGGGTACTGAGTGATGAGTTTTCAGTTCGCGTCGGAGTCCAACAGGGAAGTGTGTTAATTAAGCCCTCTCCTCTTTTTTATGGTTCTGGAGGCACTATCTAGTGATTTCAGAGTTAGGCTCCCCTTGCAACTGCTATAAGAGGCCTGAAAATGCTTGGCCAAGTCATGAAGGTCTGTGAGTGTGAGAGAGTCTTTGAAGGTATGATAACTTCATAGTCAGGCAGCTGCAGGAAAGATATCTAAGAGGTGTTTTCCCGGTCCCGTCTCAAGACCACCGTCGCAAGATCTACCCGAAAAACTATTTTTCTGGTCCCGTCGCAAGCCCACATTTAGCAAGCGAGACACCAATATTCTCTTGCGACGGCATGATAGCTCCGGAGCTGGGTTGACGGCAAGCTGAAACATCTCACTCAACTTACTGTTTCTCCATTCTAATTTATTTCGGTATATTTGTTTATCCAAACATTATGTTATAATTTACTTGCGTATTATTAGGAAGTAGAGTAATAAGAGCCCACAGCAACGTATATCCAATTGTTGATAATAAATTAATGTGGGACAGTACGCTTGGTTAAATTTTGTCCACGAAACAACAACAAACCCCAGCTTTGACTAGGCCTAGACTATGCTATTTACCGATTGTTTTTTCATATCAGAATTCTATCTATCTATCTATCTATATGCTCAGGCCAATCCCCATTTTGGGGTAGCCGACTCAAGACAGCAAGAACAGGAAACACAAAAAACAACATAAAACAAAAAATAAACACAGATAAAAAACACAAACTCACACACATCCAGGTCACCCAGGAAAAGACCCAGAGACCAGGGTTACCCCGGTCGCTCCAGCACTCCCCCCTGCCCCCTGAGGTACACCCGGAGGCAGGCAATGCAGCGGAGCCAAAGCCACAAGCCCTCCCACCACACTTCCAGGTACACCCTTCATATTAATCGTCCCCCCGGGCCAGGCGCCTGATGGACTATTATCTAGTCGAACTTGCGCCAGACCCCTTACTCCAAATGATCACGTGTTCACTCAACTATTCACAAGCATTCTCCATTCACTCCTGTCCACCACCACTTCCCCTGCCTGATCTATAGTCATTCCTCTATCATCCAAAGCCTTTCTTACACAGTCTCTCCATCTCAATGGGGGTCTTCCTGCCCTTCTATCTCCCCTTGTACCTGACTCACATATTCTCTTTGTAAGCCTTTCATCTCCCATTCGTTCAACATGACCATACCAGCTCAGCACCCTTCTGTCCACTCTGGCTGACAAATGTTCCTGCTGCCCCACTCTCCTATGTATCTCTTCATTCCTCAATCTGTCTCTACGAGTAACTCCACACATACTCCTCAAGCAGCTCATCTCCATCACATCCAGCCCTCTTTTCTCCTTTTTCTTCAGAGCCCATGTCTCAGCCCCATACATCACTGTTGGCACAACAATTCCTTGATACAGTGCACTTTTTACTTTCACTCCGAGATTTCTCGTCTTCCACATACTTCCCATCTGCCAGCCAAACCTACCTAACTATGACTAAAATCAAAGAAAATAAACGTAAGTCCGATGAAACAAAACCGCACAGGACAATGACAAATGCCCCCCACAAACTCAGACTTGCTAGTGTGAATGTTGGTAGTTTGAATCTGCGTGCGAATGAAGTGGTTGAGATGTGTGAGAGGAGGCGAGTGGACATCTGCTGTACCCAGGAAACACTCTGGAAGAGGCATGGGGTACAGTGGATTGTCGGAAGGAGGAAAAGATATAGGATATACTGGATGGGTGTGGAGACTGATAAAGCGAAAGGAGGAGTGGGTGTTCTGGTGGCTGAAGAGCTGGCGGAAAGTGTGCTTCAGATTACGAGAGTTAGTGAAAGGCTGATTGTTTTGAAGTTGAAAGTTGGTGAAAGAATTCTGAATGTGATATCTGCATATGCCCCACAGGCTGGTTTACAGAAAGAGATAAAAGAGGACTTCTGGAATGACACCGTCAGTGTCATTTCAGGCCTCTCGGAGAACGAAATAACTATCGTGGGGGGGACCTCAATGGTCACGTGGGAGCATCTGCAGATGGATACGAGGGGGTACATGGAGGAATTGGTTACGGAAGGAGAAATCTAGAAGGCGAATATATATTGGAGTCCTGCGTTGCACTCAACATGGTTGTGTGTAACACAAAGTTCAAGAAAAGACAGAGCCACCTGATCACATATAACTCTGGGGTCTCCAGTAGCCAGATAGATTACTTCTTGGTTAACAGGAAAGACTGGAAACTAGTTCGAGATGTAAAGGTCATCCCGAGCGAAGAATGTATCCCCCAGCATAAGCTACTTGTGTGCGACATGAGCTTATACAGAGATCCTAAGCGCAAGAAGGTTTACATACCCAAAAGGAAAGTGTGGCTGCTGAAGGACAAGGAAGTTAGGGATAGGTTTCATAATGAACTGGAGGAAATGAATAGAAATAAGGAAGCTAGGCCTAACGATGTAAATAGCCAATGGAACTTTCTTAAGCATAGCCTTATCGCTGCCACTGACAAAGTCTGTGGGAAAACAAAGGGTCACCCCAGGAATAAGACCTCTTGGTGGTGGAACGATGAGGTAGAACATGCTGTGAAAGAGAAAAGGAGATGCTTCAAAGCATGGAAGAAAGGAGGCAGCAGGGAGGAATACCAGGCAGCTAAACGAACTGCCAAAAGAGTTATTTACAATGCTAAAAATCGCATTAAGGACCTGGTCCTCGAACAAGTGTGTAACACTGACAATCCCAATGGGATCTTCAACCTAGCTAGGCGAGTTAAAAATGACAGTAGGGATATTATAGGTGAACAGTGTGTTAGAGATGATAATGGGAAGATTGTGTATGCAGAAAATGAAATCAGAGAAGCATGGAAGGTACACTATGAACGATTGCTAAATGTAGAGTTTGAATGGGATAAGGAACAGCTTAGTATCGAAAAAACCAATATCTGGGCCCCCTCCTTTGATAGCACCAGCTGTAGTGAGCGACGCAATCAATAAAATGAAGGACGGTAAAGCTCCAGGTTGCTCCGACATTGTCGCTGAGATGATAAAAGCCTCAGAGGAGATTGGTGTAAACTTAGTCACTGAGTTGATAAACACCATTATTAAAGATGAGAAAATCCCAGAGGATTGGCTCAAAAGTGTAATAGTAAATATATACAGAGGAAAAGGGGATGCGCTAGATAGAGGAAATTATAGGGGCCTGAAAATGCTTGACCAAATCATGAAGGTCTGTGAGAGAGTCCTTGAGGGTTTGATCAGGCAAAGCATCTCTATTGATGATATGCAGTTTGGTTTTATGCCAGGACGTGGTACAACCGATGCTATCTTCATAGTCAGGCAGATACAGGAAAGATACCTACTAAAAGGCAGGGATCTTTACTTTGTGTTTGTGGACCTGGAGAAGGCCTTTGATAGGGTACCTAGAGATGTTGTACAGTGGGCTATGAGGAAACTTGGTGTGGAAGAGTGGCTGGTGCGTGTGATAATGAAGATGTATGAGGATTCGCGAAGTTCGGTGAGGGTGAAAGGTGTACTGAGTGATGAATTCGCAGTCCGTGTTGGAGTCCATCAGGGTTCAGTGTTAAGCCCCCTCCTCTTTATTATGGTCTTGGAGGCGCTGTCTAGAGTTTTTAGAGGCGGACTCCCGTTGGAACTGTTTTATGCAGACGATTTAGTCCTAATAGCTGACAGTATGCAGGATGCTGAGGCCAAATTCAGAAAGTGGAGAGAGGGCATGGCGAGCAAGGGTTTAAGAGTCAATATTAACAAAACCAAGGTTATGCATTGTGTTTGAGACGAGGCAATGTGGAAAAGAGCGGTGCATACCCATGTGCAGTGTGTGGAAAGGGAGTGGGCGTTAACTCAATTCAATGTAGCATCTGTCGATGTTGGGTACACCATGGGAGTAAGCGCTGTAGTAGAATAAAGGGGCCCCTGCCGAAGGATAAGTCAGAAATAGAGAAATTTGAGTGCGTAGTGTGCAAAGGCGAGCTTGTGTTAAGTGATGATCCTGTGGCTGTGAATTTTGGAAATGAGTCTTTGGAGCTGGTGAACAAGTTTTGTTACCTAGGAGATACCATCTCTGCCGGTGGTGGGGCCGAGGCTGCCACTGTTGCTAGAATTAGGTGTGGCTGGGGGAAGTTCAGAGAATTGATGCCAATCCTGACCATGAAAAGAATGCCTCTCCCCCTGAAGGGAAAGGTGTATGCCTCATGTGTTAGAAGTGCAATGACGTATGCCTCAGAAACATGGGCCGTTAAAGTAGAGGATGTCAACAGAATGGAGCGTAATGAGATGAGAATGGTGAGATGGATGTGTGGGGCCAGGCTACAGGATAGAATAACAAATGTTGAGCTGAGGAGACGTTTAGGTATAAAGAGTATTAGCGAGGTGATGCGTACAAGTAGACTGGGATGGTATGGACATGTGGAGAGAATGGATGAACAAATTGGGTGACAAAATGCAGGTCTGTGATTGTGGAGGGAGCTGCACCAAGGGGTGGACCGAGGAAGACCTGGGATCGGACTATACGCGCCGATCTCAAATCCAAGAACTTGACAAGTGAAGCAGCCCTTAACAGGGTTGCCTGGAACGCCGCCATTAGGACAAGAGACTGAAACTGCACTTATGTGTGGAACACTCAGTCTTAAAATGTTATGTATGTATGTATATGCTCCGAAAACCTTCCTTCCTTCACACACTCTCTGTTTTACCTCCACTTCCATACCTCCACTCCTGCTTATCGTTCCTCCTAGATATTTAAAACACTCTACTTGTTCCAATATTTCCCCATCCAGCCTCACATCTAGATTCACCCTATGCTCTCCCCTATTACACACCATTACTTTACTTTTATTGACGTTCACCTTCAGTTTCCTCCTTCCACAAACCACACCAAACTCTTTGACTACCCGCTGCAGTTTCTCATCAGAATCCGCCACCAATGCTGTGTCATCAGCGAACAGCAACTGATTCAACTCCCAATCTCTACCATTCTTTCCTACTAAACCCAATCCTCTTCCCATAGTTCTCCTTTTCACCTCCCTCACCACACCATCCATAAACATATTAAACAGCCATGGTGACATTACACAATCCTGTCGCAAACCTACCTTTACCTCAAACCATTCACTCAACTCACCATTTCCTACTCTCACACATGCTCTGCTCCCTTCATAAAAACTCTTAACTGCTTCTAACAAATTTCCTCCTATTTCATAAATCCTTAACACCTTCCCATTGCTTCACGGTCCACACGATCATACGCTTTTTCCAAGTCCATAAAAGCCCAAAATATCTCCTTATGCTTCTCTAAATACTTCTCCCATAACTGTCTTACTGCAAACATCTGATCCACGCACCCTCTTCCCCTCCTAAAACCGCACTGTTCTTCTCCTATTGCAACTTCCATACACTTTATTATCCTCTCTATCAACACCCTGCCATACAGCTTTCCAACCACTGACAATAAACTTATACCTCTATAACTTGAACACTCCTGCCGATCTCCCTTCCCCTTGTACAACGGCACAATACATGCACTCTTCCAGTCTATTGGTACCATTGACACAACAAAGCACACATTGAAAAGTCTCACCAACCAATCTATTATCCCATCTCCACCCTTCTTTATACACTCCACAGCAATACCATCCAAACCTTCTGCTTTTCCCGATCTCATTTGTTTCACTGCTTCTTTCACCTCATTTTCCTCAATCCTTTCATTCATTCCCTGCCACCTGGGTGGCCTGGGTAACCTATCTCCATCCACCTCTGCTTCAATCACTGCTTCTCTTCCATCTCTTGTATTTAACAAAGATTCAAAATACTCGGCATATCTTTTCCTCACTTCAACTGGTTCCACTAGTAATTCTCCATTTTCATCTTTCACTGACTCTTCCCTCTTTTGTCCTCCTTTCCTTACTTTATTTACCTCCTTCCAGAACATCTTCTTTCGTTCTTCAAAATTCTCACTCAGCCTTTGGCCCCACCTTTCGTTTGCATCTTTTTTCGCTTCTCTAATTTTCCGTTTTGCCTCTCTCCTTTTCTCCTTGTACCTCTCCCATACCTCAACACTACCATCCTGTAAAACCCTCTCAAAACACTGTCTCTTCTCCTCAACTGCCTTTCTCACCGTATCATTCCACCACTCGCTTCCCTTCCTGATACCTCTGCCTCCTACTTTCCTTTTGCCGCATACTACCTCTGCACTTGCTTTCACTCCTTCCTTAAACTGTTGCCATTCAACCTCTACTTCTCTCTCTTCCATCTCTCTCACTTCCATCCACTTTTCATTTAGTCTTTCCTTGTACTCCCTCTCTTTTTCACTCTTCTCTAACTCACTAACTTTTATTACCTCTGTTACTTCACGCTTGTCTCTTATTCTCCTGTAACTCTTAACTCTTAGCTTTCCCTCCACCAGGTAATGATATGACATACCCTCCGCCTCACCTCTCATCACATTCACATCCAGCAGTCTACACAATCTTTCCCTTGTCACCAGCACATAATCCATCAATGCCCTCTCTACAATCTCTCCCCTCACAAGTCTATGCCAGGTGTACTTGTGTATACGCCTTTTTTTGAAGAACGTATTACCTACACTCAATCTACACTCTTCACATAAATTTTTCAGTCTTTCTCCACTCTCGTTTACACCATCCACACCAAAACTACCGATGACTCCCTCAACAGGCTCATTTCCTACCCTAGCATTTAGGTCCCCTAAAACTATAACATTTTCATTTTCATCAAACCCTTGTAGACAATCTCTCAAATCCTCCCAGAAACCCTCTACCTCGTCTAACTCTCCTTCACATCCTGGTCCATACGCACTTACAAAAACCCACCTTTCACCCTTAACACCTTACGAGCGGCCTATGTGGTTTATTTATGTGTACCGCACAGCGGGGTGTTTTTAGCCAAAATAGGGCTGTTTACGTGATCATTTTCATGCCTAAATAAGACCCAGAACGTAAAACAAGTACCTATCCCTGAAAGGGCATAAACAGAGCTTTCGAATGACACCATAACGATCCTTGTATGATGGATAGTTTTCTTGCAATAACCGTGCAACGCGAGTGCAAAAAGCAGGTAATTCGGTACTTTCAGTACATAATTGAGTATGTAGCGAGTGAGAGAGGGAGGAGGGAGCTGAGATTTGTGTCAGTAGGTTCGCCGCGGTGGTCTGGAGCAGTCATACGCTCGCTAGTCTCCTGCCACCACTTGTCTCTCTCTCTCAGCCACATTACGTGCTGAAATTGCCACTCGACCTATGTCGAGCGCCGCCACATAGTCCAGCTTTATTTAACTCGACTTATGTTGCTCGCCGCTAAATAAGGGTTAAACCGCATTCTCACCCACATTAGCCTTGATGACACCTCTTTCCACTCTTTTATAAACTCTCTCAACTCCTCCTTCACAATGATAGCCACTCCTTCTTTCCTCCTGACTCCCTCGTCTACTCCAGACTTTCTACCTATCATGTTTCCAAAATCCACTTCTCCCTCTCCTTTCATCTTTGTTTCATTCAGTGCAAGGACATCATACATCCTTCTTTCAAATAACCTTCCAATATCCTCCCGCTTCTCATTCGTACTACATCCACGCACATTCAAAGCTCCTATTCTTAGGGTCCGGGACCACGAACGCGTTCCCTCGCCCCTATCTCTGTCTCGTTTTTTTGGTAGATTTATTTAAGGGGAGAAGGATACCAGGCCCCCCGCCCCCGATCCCCTTTAGCCGACTTCTACGTCTCGCCGGAGAAAAGCGGTGGTGGAAATTTCTCACCCCTCCACCACAGAGGAGGCTACCTGCACCAGAAAGTGGCGGGCGTTGGGGTCGCCGCATCCCTACGCCATTTGAAAAAATTAGAGATGCAGAAGGAGAAAAAGATAGAAGGGGCTATGGGAAGTAGAGGACACCAACCCCCACTCTGACAAAGGGTCAGCCCACCACACAGAATTGCATTTATATAATCCTTATGATAATTAAATTGGCGGTGAATGTTATTCCGATGAAATGGAAGTTGTATAGCCTAGCCTATATATTTGTAAGATGTGTGCTGGCTTGGAGCAAGCCTGTGTTGATTTTCCTGTCCTATGATGATCTTGCGACGGTTCGGTTGAGACGGTGGTCTTGCGACGGGCACGGAAAATCACGTCTCTACTGAAAGTAAAAAGTTGTGCAGTAGGCTAGGAGAAAATTTGGCGTAGAGGAGTGGCTGGTGCGTGTGATAATGAAGATGTATGAAGACTCACGAACGGTAGTGAGGGTGAAAGGTGTACTGAGTGAGGGACATATGCTAGGTGAAGGTTAGTTTTGTATCCCACGTACTGGGTACTAGGGACATATACTAGGTGTTATGGAAGGGTTAGTATTGTATCCCAAATACTAGGTACTAGGGACATATACTAGGTGTTACGTGAGGGTTAGCTTGGTATCCCACGTACTGGGTACTAGGGACATATACTAGGTGTTACGTGAGGGTTAGTTTTGTATCCAACGTACTGGGTCTAGGGGGCGGCAGCCTTCACCCATAATACTGTACTAGGATAGGTTAGGTAAGGTTGTTAGGTTAGGCTAATGGGGATGGATGTAGTTTCCGAGTGTACGGTCGTCATGTTTACATTTGTCGATCGCCGTTGTTAACCCGTTGAGACCCAGCGTCGCACGTGTTGCGTCGGCAGTCTTTGATCACCAACTCCCAGCGACGCATCACGTGCGTCCGACATATAAAAAACACTTACGTGGCTCGTAAGGTAGGAAATGGCGGGAGAATAGGAGGGGGCGGTACCGTAGTGTGAGGGGGAGCCGGGCCAGTAGGTGTGAGCGGGCCGAGACAGCCGCGCGGCTGGTGGTGGTGGGCTTAGTGGGGATAGTTTACACCCCTAGTTTACCGCCACTTTGAACCTTCATTACTCCGGTCGTATGGGAGCTAGAGGCTTGAGATTTATGTGAGATACTCCTTAGGATGTATGCCGTACAATGCCATACTCAGTTTTTACCCTAGTGCTCCCGGGCGGGTGGTCATGTGGGGGAGACGAACTATTGAAACCCCCCTCCCCACCCCCCAAATGACCGAAATGAGTTTTTTTTTATTTGTGTGTTCATTTCTCACCATTCTCTTCCATTTTGGCTCAACAAATTTTTTTGAAGCTCCCCCCCCCCCAACCCCCCACCGGCCCCCCCCCCCAAAAAAAAATGTCAGAGGTGATTTTTTTTTGTTTTTTTTTCATTTCTCATCCTTGTCTTCCATTTTAGCAAACAAAAAAAATAAGTGAAAATGGCTTGGGACTGGGGTGAACAAAATATTATAACTAGCCGGGGCTCAACGGGTTAACCTGCCCTTCCCTACCTATCATGTGTTGATTGGTTGTCCATCTTGATCTAATTCTTCAGGCCAGCCCTATTAGAGTATTTTGGGGGAACTCAGTGGTGTGGTTAAACTATTTTTAATATTTATTTGTTTAAATATGTAAGATATGCAATAAATTATGTAAAATATATTGTTTTTACTTTATACCTATACATATAATTGTCATTATTAAGGAAATTCCATTGACTATTTACATCGCTACGCCTAGCTTCCTTATTTCTATTAATTTCCTCCAGTTCACAATGAAACCTATTGCTAATTTCCTTGTTCTTCAGCAGCCGCGGCGGTGTCGGCGTTGGATGCTTGGGATAATGTTCCTGTCTATTTTGAATGCCATTCGATACAATAATATGTTGAAAGCCCCCCCTCACCCCCCCATGACATGGTATCATCATATATATTGCCAGTAGGGGGCAAACAACCAAAAAAATTGCCGCAAAGCCCTTCCCTCAACATATTATTGTATCCAATGGCAGTCAAAATAGACGGAAACATGATCGCAAGCGTCCACCGCCGCCGCCGCCGTCATGTTTACATGGTCGATCGCCGCAGTTTGGTTAGGCCTATTTTCCCCCCTCAACATATTATTGTATCCAACGGCATTCAAAATGGACGGGAACATGATGGCAAGCTTTCGTCGCCGCTCCACCGCCATGTTTACATGTGTCGATCGCCGTGGTTAAGTTCGCGTCTATTTTTACGGCGATTTTTTTCGGTTATTTGCCCCCTGTTGGCAATATAGCCTATAAGATGATGACAATATGTCAACAATGACCTCTAACCTCTGTATATCAAATAGGGCTAGAGCAAATTGGCTGCAAATTTCCACATCTAGGCTATTCCTTGACTGACTCTTCCCAAATGGTCGACATATTCAGGGTGTCAAACGACGCTGTTTTTTTTAGTGATAACGCAATGAACTTTTTGTATAATGATAACAGAAACTCCCCCCCCCCCAAAAAAAAAAAAAGGTAGGCTAGGCTAAATTGACACAATTTTGGTCTCCATATTTTCCATCTTGATTGTTTTTTTATTGCAGGAAATACTGTTTTAGACACCTAAATTCTCAAAAAAAAAAATCTGGGGGGCATGCCCCCGGATCCCCCTAGAGCTCGCGCCTTCGCCGTGCTATAATGATAACAAAATAATAAACCATAATGATAACACAATTCATATTTTGTGGATTGACACCCTGGAGTCACATATTAGCTTGATCACTCTAGGCCTAGTTGTTTTTTAGTTACAGAGGTTATAGCCTAGGTCATGATTTCTTGCCTACTTACAGCGAATAGACTAGGCCTATTGTAGATTGGTAAAATATTTGCTTAATAGGCCTAGGCTATGCAATTGTCTCGATTTGACTAATTTTACCTAATTAGGCCTAAAGCAGCCTCAGTCTATTCCCAAACCCCAAACAGTATCCCATGTTATGCCCTAGGCTAGGCCTAGGCCTAAACCCACTCTCAATCAAAATTCGAACTGATAAATTCGTACCTACCGGTAGCGCTGCCTAGGCTAGGCCTATATTTTTCGTGAATAGATATAGAAAATGGTTAAAAGGAAAGACCATCCTATAATTATTATGTTCAAATAATATGTAATAGCACTGTGTATGGTTGTATTACATTTAAATAGTGATAGATGTGCATATTCCGGTTAGCATACGTTCAGAAAATTATAGTGCAACACTGTTGCCAGATACTAATCAATCCCATTATCATTTTATCATAATGGATTTTACTCATTTGCATAATTTCCAATACCTAGGACATTAATATAATATTTTCCTATCTTATTTGTAGTGATATTTGTCTGATTTAGTGGTATATTGGTGTCTGTCTAGGGTTATAATGCATTGTGAAAGTTACCTCTGAATCTCTGACTTGGCTTAAGTACCCCTGCTTTCTTTGAGTACTACACGGCAAGAGAAGCTTTCGGTTCTGTCACAGACTGTCAATTACTGTTCAAGGTAAACACAACTGCTAAATTCGACATCATGTTCAAATAATATGTAATAGCATTATCTATGGTTGTATTAGACAACAATCGTGATAGGTTTCTATTTTATGTGGATAAATAGTATTAACCCTTAATTAGCGGCGAGCAACATAAGTCGAGTTAAAAAAAGCTGGACTATGTGGCGGCGCTCGACATAGGTCGAGTGGCAATTTCAGCACGTAATGTGGCTGAGAGAGAGAGACAAGTGGTGGCAGGAGACTAGCGAGCGTATGACTGCTCCAGACCACCGCGGCGAACCTACTGACACAAATCTCAGCTCCCTCCTCCCTCTCTCACTCGCTACATACTCAATTATGTACCGAAAGTACCGAATTACCTGCTTTTTGCACTCGCGTTGCACGGTTATTGCAAGAAAACTATCCATCATACAAGGATCGTTATGGTGTCATTCGAAAGCTCTGTTTATGCCCTTTCAGGGATAGGTACTTGTTTTACGTTCTGGGTCTTATTTAGGCATGAAAATGATCACGTAAACAGCCCTATTTTGGCTAAAAACACCCCGCTGTGCGGTACATATAATAAACCGCATAGGCCGCTCGTAAGGTGTTAAGCTGAATAAACTAAATACCAAAAGTTCACTAGAGTGGTTGTTGATACATATGAGGGAGGAAGAAGATAGGAAGGAAGGGCTAGGCAGTGATGCCAGTTGTATCGCTAGATATTACCGCTAGATGTAGAGCTATTTACTTCAATTTAGCAGCCATTTTTTCATATACAGACCTAAAGGTGGTGTATGTTGCTTCGCAAAATCTGAAATTGCCCTGGAGGAGGTTACTAGTTTCAATTGTCCCTATTTTGATTATTCTATATACAAATTAATTTCTGCTGGTAAATTTAAATACATATGTTGCATCTACCGTTCCCCAAATACTCCTCCAGAGCAAAGTCTTATTGATTCTCTGTCCTCACAACTCAGTGTCCTCAACTTAAATGCTTCTTCTGAAATCACTGTGTTGGGTGATTTTAATGTCCATAATGTTGAATGGCTCACTCATTCAGCCAGGACTGATGATGCTGGTCTTGAATGTGAGCTATTTGCAGACTCATTTAATCTCATTCAACTAGTCAACCAACCCACCCGTGTACCAGATAATCCTAATCATAATTCCCACCTACTGGACTTATTTTTAACAACCAATTCAGAAAATTATGATGTTACAGTGAGGTCCCCACTTGGATCTTCTGATCACTGTCTGATACAGGCCACCTGTCTATCACCTACCACACCTTCCCACTCTGAACCTGTTTTGGTGACTAAATGGCATTACGATAGGGCAGACTGGGAGGGTCTTCAAGGTTTCTTTATTGATATTCCCTGGACCTCTTTCTTTTCTAATGATGCACACTCCACCTTGAGCCACATACAAGATTTTGTAAAAATTGGAATGGAAACTTTTATTCCTCATCAAAAGTACAGTAAAAGATCTAATTCACCTAAATGGTTTGACCATAATTGTGCTAGAGTAACTGAACAAAAAGCAATAGCCTACAATGCATACACAAGATCAAAAACACATGAAGCCTTTAATTACTTTAGAAACATCAGAAATCATGCCAAAACTGTATTAAACCTAACTAAATCAAACTTTCTCCATAAGCAGGCAAATAAACTTCTAAATAATCCAAATGATAACAAAATATTTTGGTCTACTCTTAACTCATTCAAATCCAACTTCACTACTGCTTCATCCATTCCACCATTAAAATCTCCGACTGGCAATCTTGTAAGTGACCCACGAGGTAAAGCTAACCTTCTTGCAGATATTTTCTCCACCAACTCAACCTTAGATGAAATAAATCAAGATGTCCCTGTACTTAATTTTAATTCACCTGAAATTCCCTCACTTAAGATCCACACCAGACATGTCAAAACTATTTTGCAGAATCTCTCAGTAGATAAGGCTCCTGGTCCAGATGAAATTCCTCCAATAGTTCTTAAGAATTGCTCCTTGGTGCTCGCTCCTGTATTGGCAAAATTTTTCCGTCTGTGTACTCATACCTCATGCTTCCCAGTACCCTGGAAAGAAGCAAACATCCATCCAGTTCCTAAAAAAGGTGCCTCTTCAGATCCATCAAACTACAGACCAATAGCTATAACTTCCACTCTTGGCAAAGTTTTTGAAATTATATTAAATAATCACATAATTAAGCATCTGGAGAATAATAAATTAATCAGTGATAGGCAATATGGTTTTAGACGATGTCGATCAACTGCAGACATTCTTTGCCTTCTTACGCATCAAATCAACCAAGCTACAGACCAACATGGTGAAACACATACAATAGCACTGGATATATCAAAGGCATTTGATAGAGTCTGGCATCAATCCTTATTGTCGAAGATGTCACACTACGGCCTTGCATCATTAGTTCCACTAATTTCTTCTTATCTTCATAACAGAAAAATACGTGTAATGGTAGATGGCCTTTATTCTCAATTTCACTCAATAAATGCTGGTGTTCCCCAGGGATCAGTTTTGGCCCCAACTCTGTTCCTCATTCATATCAATGATCTCATATCTACCACTCATAATCCAATACATTCCTACGCAGATGACTCAACACTCCACAGTTCCTTCACATTTACCAATTCTTTCACCCAACCCGATCTTATAAATTCAAAATAAACACTGCAATTTCTCTGAACCAGGACCTTTCTAGAATTAATGAATGGGGACAAGAGAATCTAGTTTCCTTTAATGCACAGAAAACCAAGTACATTCAATTTTCTAACCGACAGAATCTCACATATATTTTTTAATGATGTAAATATTCCCACTTCCCCTAGTATTGACATTCTCGGTGTAACATTAACTACTAACTTGAGCTGGACACATTATGTTAGAAGCATTGCTAAGAATGCCTCTAAAAAACTGGGACTCCTGTACAGAGTTCGAGAATTCTTCACTGACGAGCAGTTGGCCGTAATATATAAAAGTCATGTGCGCTCTCAGATGGATTACTGTTCACCTCTGTGGGGTGGAAGTGGAGTGGTTGCATTGAGGCAGTTGGACAAAATTCAAAATAAAGCTATTAGATTAATCAATAACCCTGCAATCACACAGGACCTTCCTACATTAGCCATACGAAGAAACGTTGCATCCCTTGCATTATTCTACAGATATTTTCACAGCAATTGTTCCGAGGAACTTGCTTCAATTGTGCCGCCTCTCCACATCTTTCCCCGTAGAACTAGGGCAGCTGAGAGCGCCCATGAATTTACACTTTCTCCTCCACAATGCAGAACTTCTGCTTATCAGAATTCATTTATCCCCAGAGCTACTACTCTTTGGAATTCACTTCCCTCGAATTGCTTTCCACAAACTTACAATCAACAAATGTTTAAATCCAGTTGTTACAAACATTTTATGAATGGAGGATGCCTTTAGGCACATGGACCTTTTTGTTTTATCTGTGTTTTTCCTTCCTCCGTTCATTGTCTCTTTAAAAAAAAAAAAAAAAAAAATATCTAGAGAGATTTACTAGGGATAATTTTAAAATGTCAGACATTCTAGTCATATTACATTGTAAAATTTGCAAAACAAACAAACCAAAACTCTTTAGAAATTGCAGCATTATTCTAACATTGTTTGACTATGTAGCAACATGCTAGCGACTTTTGAGAAAGGATCTAGCGGTATTTTGTGGAGACATACTGGGAGGGAGGTGGTGGTTGCAGTGGTGCCAGTTGTGAAGCTACATATTACTGCTAAATGTAGAGCTATTTACTTCAATCTAGCAGCCATTTCTTTTATATCTAGAGACATTTACTAGGGATAATTTGAAAATTTCAGACATTCTAGTCATACTACATTGTAAAATTTGCAAAACAAACAAACCAAAACTCTTTAGAAATTGCAGCATTATCCTAACATTGTTTGGCTATGTAGCAACATGCTAGCGACTTTTGAGAAAGGATTTAGCGGTATTTCGTGGTAACACTTTAGGAGGGTTAAAATACGAGTCACACGGGCAATTGCCAAAACTTTAAAGGTCCATACAATTGTTATTAAACTAAGCATTTGGCAAAGGGAGGAATTGTTAAAAACCTTAGCCAATACTCTGTCATTCACCAAAAATAAATTTGAATTTATCATTATTATTTGGTAGGGTAGGTATGTATAGGTAGGTTGGCTAAATAATTGCTGGAATTCGTAGGGACTCGAACGGTTTGGAGAGAGTTAAATAAAAAAGCAAAAGATAGGACTGAATAATAAAGAGATTATGTTATTAAGCAAAACTGGGGGATGCGTGGAAGCCTATAGACTGTAGACGGTAAACTTTGTGTGGGTAGCGAATTCGGTTTTAAAGTAATTTAAGAATAGACAGTTTTCAATGCTGCGGCCAAACTATTCCACCCATTTATATTTTTTTGGTATCAAAACATTCGGAATCGCGAGCCTCACCCAACTACGCAAGCATGGCTCTGATCATTGGCGTAGTTTTCAAGATGTGGAATTTTAAGTGGAATTTGAGTTTTTTTCAAGATTGCCGGAAAAAACCCCACGTGAAAAAGCAAAACCTTCTCTATAAAATTTGCGGAGCATTAGTAGGGGAGTGCGTATGCCAAAGCCCAGTCGTTTCCTGTGAGTGGGAGAGACGGTATTTAAGCGTAAAGTTTTTGGGGAAATCGGCTGCCACGGACCTGTTTGGCCACCATGCCGGATGTTTAGCATATCAAAAGTTGCCCAATACAAAAACGCAGCTCTTGTGAAAGTTTGATCCCGATCCAAAAAGCGGTTCTGGAGTTATTGAAAACCCCTAATAATTATTATTATTATTATTATAATAATAATAATAATAATAATAATAACAATAATGATAATAATAAAATTACTAACAATAATAATAATAATAATAATAATAATAATAATAATAATAATAATAATAATAGCAATAATTATAACAGTAAAAATAATTAAAAATATATAATAATTATAATAATCATACACACTCATTCACTCCCTCTGTCCAATTAAGGTAGTGCCAAACACATCATCAGGTAGGCAGCATGTTCCACACTGGTGGGGTAACTATCTGAGTATTTATTTATCTATCTATCTACCTATCTATTTATCTATCTATCTATCTATCTATTTTATCTCCTTTATTTTTAATGTATATATTTATTATTAATCGAAACCGTATCAAAGTGCAAAACTGGATGTACTCTTGGCAATAGGATGAGTAACATTATTGCCTATGCAGACGACATAGTAGTTCTAGCACCAACAGTGACAGGATTACAAAAGTTGCTAAACATTGTGGAACATAAAACGAAAACGTTAGATATTCAAGTAAATGCTAAGAAATCAGTGTGTATGTTTTATAGGGAAACTAATAATATAAATGGTCTGCCAAGAATAAAGCTTAATAATGAAGTAATGATCAATGTACATGAACATAAGTACCTAGGATTTATTATTGATGATAAACTAAATAATGATATGGATGTAATAAGGACAAGAAATAAGTATTAAATTAATTCAATTGTGTTTTACGTAAATTCCCTAATGTCAATGTTAATGTTTTTATTCAACTATTTAATAGTTATTGCTTAAGATTTTATGGTACAGAATTATGGTTTTCCAATAAGCGGTGTGGTGTTCCTCTGACACAATTTGCGGTTGGATACCACAAAGCCATTAAGATGATTTTAAAACTTAAATACTGGGAGAGCAAACACAAAGCATGTGATTTAGCAGGGTTAATGACATTCACTCATCTAATTAATTGGCAAAAAATACGGTTTGCTCACAGATTTATGATGAAGCCTTGTATCTTTAAAAAAAAAAATTTACTTAATAATGATGATACTTTATATTTGATGAAGGAAGTGAAGAATATTTTATTGCATATTTATAATATCGAATGTTTAATGGAAAATTATATTGACGCAGTAAAATCTAGAATGACTTTTATTCAAAGCCGTGAACCAACTATGAGATAAATGTGCTTCACACTTCTCTTACTATGTACAAAGTTTTGTGTAGCTTTTACGAAATAAAATATTTAGTCTGAGTCTGAGTCTATCTATCTATCTACAGTATCTATCTATCTATCTATCTATCTATCTATCTATATAATTAAGGCAGTACTAAAGCCATCATCAGGTAGGCCTCATCTCCATCAACTGGCTGGGTA
This sequence comes from Paralithodes platypus, assembly GCA_032716605.1. Taxonomy (NCBI): domain Eukaryota; kingdom Metazoa; phylum Arthropoda; class Malacostraca; order Decapoda; family Lithodidae; genus Paralithodes; species Paralithodes platypus. The sequence goes on from CM064547.1 coordinate 38,477,035, forward strand.
ATGTGTGTATTTACCCTACATCACACTAGCTAGTATTGTTATGGGGGTATAGTGTTCTCTCTCTCTCTCTCTCTTAATATCGAGTTAGAATAATTTAGTTTTTACTGGTAGCCTAATTTAACGCATTTCAGGTACTTGTCATCATATAGGCCTATTTGTATCCTTTCTGGCAAATAAAACATATCATTATTATATTATATATAGCTGCGGGTGGATGGGACTCGTTAGCCTTGGTCGGCAACCCATCTAGGGGAGATAACCTTATAAAAATCCGGGTGGATGGGACTCGTCAGCCTTGGTCGGCAACCTGTCTAGGGGAGTAAACCTTATACAAATCAGTACTGCTATCTTAGGGTGAAGCAGGTTAGTGGATGGATTAGCCGCACACCACTGTAGAAAAATAGTGCTAAAAAATAGATGAAAGGCCTCGGAGTCAGACGGATCCTAAATTGAGTGGTCAATCCTGTAAGTCCTTCAGTAAACTGGCATGGGTTGTCCCTCTTACAGGGGATAGGTTTGCTTGGGGGCATTTTGTGTATGGCCACCGCCATTAAGGGGAGTAAGGCGTCTGGCAATAGATAGATAGATAGATTATTATATTATGTCACCACTGAACATATAAACAATTATTGATTTTCCAGTTTCTCACTAGGCTAAATTTATCCTCTCCCTCTGACATATTTTTGTTACTCTCTAAGTAATCTTGTGTTGTCCTTTTTTTCTTTTCTGATTTTTCCAGGTGTTGTATTGTCTCTTTCCTTTCAGGCGTACTTTATTGTTTTTATAGTATGTATAATTAGATAATTGGTCATAATACTAACATAAATTGTTCCAGGCTTAATGTGATTGAATCGTAATGGCGCCGCAACTAACCTATATGTGTTGTTCCTGTTGTTCCTAGCATTTTTGTTAATCCTAATGTCCGTATCTGTAGATTCTGCAAGCTCCGACGGAAGATAACGGATGAGTTGAATGCAGCTCACCATAATATCGCCGCCCTGGCTACGAAGCTGGAACTCTTTAAGAATTCGCCACACTCAACGTAGGAGTGCCATCGGCTCAAGAAACCATCACCACGATGTCGACCGCCACCATTCCAACAACAGCAGTGCCCGTACCAGCAGCTGTTCCAGAGTCTACTAAGAACTCTCCTCTTCCCCAGGACAACTTTAGCATCGTGAGGAACAATGTGCACCCCAGTTCCAGGAAAATCATCCCCGAAACCATGTGTCACAACCGTTTCGAGATTTTTGCTGACACCGATGAAGAAGAGGAAAAGGAAGAAGTTCGACTTGTGGGCAATTCGATGGTCCGCGGCCAACTCATGGAGTTCTGCGCCAGGGCACCCAGGACCAGAAAGCGTTTCTGCATCCCGGGTGGTGGCGTGGATGACGTTGTTTCTGCCGTCGATGAGGTATCCAGGCTGGCCCCTCCGAACACGACGTACATCATTCACGTTGGATCAAATGATGTCCAACGGACCCGGTCAGAGGATCTACGTAAGTACCGGGAGCTGATCAAGTCTTTCAAGGTAAACGCTAACAAAATTGTTATTTCAGGTACTGTCCCCCGCATTGATGCAGAGAACCGTTTCTACAATATAGCCACCAGCATAAATCGTTGACTTGCTGACCTATGCAGGCAAGAAGACATCGGATACGTCAGCACCTGGGACGACTTCTACCATGACGAGTATTTGTTTTCAAGAGATGGTGTTCATCTGAACCATGTAGGCGCAGCACGTTTTGGTCGTCTACTGAATGATGCGGTAAAGGTCGATCATGTGCACCTAGGCAGGGCAGCATAGATCTCACAAAAACCAGAAATTCGGAAAATGCGCAGTCATAATTCTCTAAAGGTACTCTATGCAAATGCTCGTAGCATACAAAATACATTTTCGAATCTAGATGAAATTGTGTTTACAGAAAATTATGATATAATCAGTATTACAGAATATTGGTTAAATACGGAAGACAGAGATTTTCTAGCAGAATCTTCACTTCCTGGTTATACAATGTTTGAGAAAAGTCGAATCAATAAAAATGGACGAGGCGTTCGTTTTTTTACCAAAGACAGTCTTAATCCCGTCTAAATGTCAAAACCTCAAATTGTGAATATCGATATATCTTATGTACTCTTGAAAGATAATCAGGGAACTAAAATAACACTAGCTTTACTATACAGTACAGACCTCCAGCTCAATCAGTGCAAACTGACCAAGGGATTTACAAACAAATTTCAGAAATATGTAACATTCATAATACAGTAATTCTTCGCAACTTTAAATTACCACTAACTAAGTGGGGTGATATGCTTACTTCTCATTCTGGACATGACCTCTACAACAACTTGCAAGAAAGTTCACTTTGTCAATTTGTTCAATCTCCGACCCGTGGTAATAATGTGCTTGACCTTGAACTTGAAACAAAAGAAGACTCAGTGAATGGTTTGAGTGTTGGTGAAGAATTCAGTAACAGCGACCATCGAAGGATCAGTTTCAGTATAAAGTTCAATAGTAGTTAATCAAATAGCAGCAAAGAGAAAGTCTCAAATATATAAAAAGCAAACTTTCATAAACTCAGAGCAATACTTAACCCATTGGCTGCGGGAGACGTTCTGGAATGCCATGGCAATATACAGTAATTTACAGGCTTTTAAAGCCTCTTAACACCTTACGAGCGGCCTATGCGGTTTATTTATGTGTACCGCCCAGCGGGGTGTTTTTACCCAAAATAGGGCTGTTTACGTGATCATTGTCATGCCTAAATAAGACCCAGAACGTAAAACAAGTATCTATCCCTGAAAGGGCATAAACAGAGCTTTCGAATGACACCATAACGATCCTTGTATGATGGATAGTTTTCTTGCAATAACCGTGCAACGCGAGTGCAAAAAGCAGGTAATTCGGTACTTTCGGTACATAATTGAGTATGTAGCGAGTGAGAGAGGGAAGAGCTGAGATTTGTGTCAGTAGGTTCGCCGCGGTGGTCTGGAGCAGTCATACGCTCGCTAGTCTCCTGCCACCACTTGTCTCTCTCTCTCAGCCACATTACGTGCTGAAATTGCCACTCGAGTTATGTCGAGCGCCGCCACATAGTCCAGCTTTATTTAACTCGACTTAAGTGGTGAGCCGCTTTTTAAGGGTTAAAGCCTGTAGAATCAAGTGCGAGTGAGCGGGAGCGCGGCAGATTCCCCATCCTCTCTCCAGCCAGGCAGCCGAGGCACTGAGGAATATGAGCCACACTCTCGCTAGACACTGCCAAAGGCTAATGTAGTGCGACATTAGCGATAATTGCTCAGTATTAGCGAATATTTATGGTAGCGCTGCGGGTGAAGCCCGCGCGCCATGAAGTTCGTTCTGGTGTCATTTTGAAGCTACTTGTACTTCTAGTTTTTGGCTGAATACATTTAATTTAATTCAGACACTTGCTTAATCAATCAGGAGTGCCTGAATGAGCCCAAACATCGCAGAAATAGGCAGAGATATGCCCGCAGTGTAAGTGTTAACCTATTGCCGACGAGAGACGTTCCGGAACGCCATGAACATTTACAGAAATTTACAGGCTTTTAAAGCCTCTTAAATCCTGTAGAATCAAGTGCGAGGGAGCGGAAGCGCGGCAGGCCACACGTCCTTCCCCCAGCCACCCGGCTGCGGCACTGAAGATTCTGAGTCAGAGTCCCTTGAGATATACAGTGCTGCCAAAGTATAATGTAGCGCGACATTAGCGATAATTGCTCATTTTAGCGAATGTCTAAGGTAGCGCTGCGGGTGAAGCCCGCGAGCTACGAAGCTCGTTTTGGTGTAATTTTGAAGCTGTTTTCTTCTAGTTTTTGGCTGAATACATTTAATTTCATTTAGACACTTGCCTAATCAATCAGGAGTGCCTGAATGAGCCTTAATATGGCGGAAATATGCCCGCAGTCAAAGTGTTAAAGAAACTGATTTGGAGCTATTTGAATAACAATATTGATATAAATAAATCATGGGAATTTTTCACTACCGCATACTTCAAAGCGGTGCAAGCGTGCATATCATTGAAAAATCGACGTTCATTCCATAATGATAAGCCTAAATGATGGCATGAAGAGATTGCAGACTGTTTGCTTGTGAAGAAAATTGCTCATGAAAGATTTAAAACCTCAGAAAATAATGAAGAACGAATGAAACTCTTAGATCTACGACATAAAGCTAAAAAGGTAATTAACCCAGGAACGGCGAGGAGACTCATAACCCTCTCACAACCATATGACGCAGAGGTTGCCAGATTAGCAATAAGAAATAAAGTTCTCTCACTCTTATAATAACCTCTCCAAAATTAGTTTTCTGCCCACAGCTAGCTCAAAGACAACTGCAGAGGTTAAAGTAACCAAACTAAAGTTTTCTAAATACTCCTGATGGTAACAAAGGCTTTAAAGTATCCCTAATAGGCTCAAAATTGTGTCAAGAACGTGAGAGGGTTAAGAGGTTTTTGGTGCTGGAAGGTGACGGAACTCATAAGATCCAAGGCCTAAAAAAAAAAACTTTTAAAAGACCCCAATAGCACTCAAAACAAAGAAATTTGTAATTAAGTGAGATAAGTCCCCTCCATACCATCTATCACTCCTCCACATGTGTCAAAACCTCCTCCTTCCCTCCTTTCCCCACCCCCCTCACCTTTCCTCCCCTTCAATTATCACCTATTCCTCTTATTCCCTTGTTTATCGGTTTATCTATCGCGCCAATATCTCCAACCTGGTTCCAAGGTCGTCTGGTACGCATATAGAGAGAGTGGGAAGAGAAAGAAAGCTAGAGAGAGACATCAGTCTGCCTTCAGGCCTCGAAGAGTGAGGGTGTACGTCTCATTCGCCTCTCACCTCATGACCGGAGGGTCAGCAATAATTCGTCTTCTTCACCCCCCAAATACTATTCCCACATGTTTTATTGCTATTACATGTTAATATCTTCATATTAAATGTAAAATAGACGTATATGAATAAGTAATAACGATATTTATGGTAAAAATACGATTTTAGGCGGGAATGAACCATAATATGTTCGCTTGGCGGGAGGGTTTGAACTACCAATGGCGCATCATTCTCGGGTTAATGAAAGTAAAAGGACCCTGGAGTTACATGTTGCGAATCAAAGTAAAACAAACCCGAAGGGAATTTTATAGTTACATTAGAAAGAAGAAAGTAGTCACTCCAATTATTGGACCGTTCGTAGATGAGAACAGATATTACTCCAAAGACGAAGAACAGATGACTGATGTCTTCAATAGCTTTTTTGCATCAGTTTTTACAAAAGAAGACCTTTGGAGATATCCCTACAGCACCGCCAGTTCTGTTAGACAATGCTGATGCTCTAAGCAATGTCAACATTACAGAGAGAGAAGTACTGAAATATTTGGAGAAACTTAAGTCAAGCAAATCCCCTGGACCCGGCATAATATCACCTAGAGTTCTAAAAGAAGCTAAATGTGAGCTCTCCAAACCACTGATATTGATTTTTAATTAATCCTTGCAGTCCGGGACTATGCCTGATGAGTGGAAGCTCGCTTATGTAACACCGATAATCCGATACTAAAAAAATGCAACAAATCTACCGTATACCTAGTAACTATCGTCCAATTACCTTAACCTCAGTTGTCTGTAATATGCTAGAAACACTCATAAGAGACAGACTCGTAAATCACTGCGAGGAAAATAACATACTCAAAGACACTCAGCAATGCTTCCGTAACAAATGTTCCTGCTTGAAGAACCTCTTAAACTTCTGCCACGATACTCTCAAACTATATGACGAGATTAAAGCTGTAGATATTGTATACCTTTATTTTCATGAGGCCTTGGACAAAGTACCCCAATAAACATTTATTGATAAAATTAAAAGCGCATGGAATACAAGGGGGAGTGTTGAGATGGATGGAAAATTGGCTCAGTGAAAGAAAGCAAAGGGTAGTCATACATGATAAAGCATCGAAATGGACCAATGTAACTAGCGGGGTACCCCAGGGATCGGTTTTAGGGCCAGTTCTTTTCCTAGTTTATATAAGTGACATAGATGAATGCCTCACCTGTACAATCTCGAAGTTTGCAGACGGTACAAATATTTAAAATACTGTACTCTCAAACGAACATGTAGAAGATATGCAAAATAACATAGATAAGCTGTCAAGTTGGGCTCAAATTTGGCAAATGTGTTTTAATGCGGATAAATGTAAAGTATTCCATAACGCGACCCGAAATGAGAAAGCAAACTATCCTAACCCGGGAAAGACGCCGAGACTCTTAACCCTTAAAGATCGGGGTCGGAATTAAGTCCGGTTCCAATTTGCAGCAAGTTAGGAGCATTATTAACCCTTAACTGGCGGCGCGCATCATATGTCGAGTGAAAGAAATTTGGACTATGTGGCGGCTCACAACATAAGTCGTGTGGCAATTTCAGCACGTAATGTTGCTGAGAGAGAGAGACAAGTGGTGGCAGGAGAGTAGCGAGCGTATGACTGCTCCAGACCACCGCGGTGGACCAACTGACATGAATCCCACCCTCCTCCACCCTCTCACACTCGCTACATAGTGAATTGTATGGGGAAAGTACCGAATTACATGGTTTTTGCACTCATGTTGCGCGGTTGTTGCAAGAAAACTAGCGGTCATACAAGGATCGTTGTGGTGTCATTGGAAAGCTCTGTTTATGCAATTTCAGGGAGAGATACTTGTTTTACGCTCTGGGTCTTATTTAGGCATGAAAATTATCACGTAAACAGCCCTATTTTGGGTAAAAGCACCCCGCTGGTGGCTACATATTATTTACCGCCTAGGCCGCTCGTTAGGTGTTAAGGCTTTTAAAGGATTAAAATCGAGTGCAAATGGCCGGGAGCGCACCGGGCCTGACAGCCGACTCCCAGGGCTTACCGCCGCCCATTAACTCATGTTCCCTGTATTCTCGAGAGGCCGGCAGTGTAGCCAGTAGTGAGCATAGCTGGGAAAAATATGCCGCCATACGCTAAACTCCCATGTTACTGGTATCACTGTATGAAAACCACGAGTGCTACGTAGCTCGTTCTGGTCTCATTTTGAAGCTTTTAGCGCCTAGTTTTTTGCTAAATAAATTTGTTTTCATGCAGATACTTGATTTATCATGCAGGAGGGCCTGAATATGCCCAAATAAGCCCAAAACCCCCCGCTAGACAAGGGTTAAGAGGTTTTGGTGGTGAATGGCGACGGGACTCTTAAGATCCAAGGCCTAAAAATAGCCTTTTAAAAGACCCCAGTAGCACTCAAAATAAAGGAATATGTGATTAAGTGAGATAATTTCACTCCATACCTTTCTATCACTCCTCCACATGTGTCAAATCCCCTCCTTCCCCCCCCCCCTTCAATTATCACCTATTTTTCCTCTTATTCCCTTGTTTATTGGTTTATTTATAGAGCCAATATCTCCAACCCGGTTCCAAGGTCGTCTACTGCGCATATAGAGAGCGTGGGAAGAGAAATAAAGCAAGACTGAGGGCTCAGTCTGCCTTCAGGCCTCAGAGAGGGAGGATATATGTCGCTTTCGCCTCTCACCTCATGACTGGAGGGACGGCAATAATTCGTCTTTTTCACCCCCCAAATACTATTCCCACTTGTTTTATTGCTGTTACATGTTAATATCTTCATATTAAACATAAAATAGGCGCATATGAATAAGTAATAACAATATTTATGGTAAAATTATTTTAGGCCGGAATGAAGCCAACTATCCTCGCTTGGCGGGAGGGTTTGAACTACCAATAACGCGTCGCTCTCGGGTTAAGAGTGTAGACAGAGAAACTGAGTTGGGAGTATCAATATCGACTAGACTAAAACCGAGTCAACAATGTTCAGAAGTTGTTAAGAAGGCAAATATAATAATTGGCTTTCTAGGCAAGTCATTCGAGCATAAATCCAAAGTCCTCACACTTTACAATTCCCTAGTCCGTCCTCTTCTGAAATATTGCATTCAATCCTGGTGTCCCTACTACCAAAATGTTATCGATAAACTTGAACGAGTTCAACGCAGAGTTACCAAAATTATACCTTATCTAAGAAACAAACCATATGAGGAGCGTCTTAGAGAAGAAGTATATTTCCTTTAACCCAGCACAGGTTAAGAGGTGACCTAATTCAAGTCTTCAAAATCATCAAAGGCATCAATAATATGAACTGTAATAATTACTTTACGATCGACCAATCAAACTACAAACGGGGAAATGGTTGCTAAATTATTGGTAAAACTTTTAACTCGCACAAGTCTAAGAATTTCTTCTTCAATTGAGTTGTGAACTTATGGAATAGGCTTTCTCGAGATGTTATAGACTGCAGTACCGTTGATTCCTTTAAACATCGCCTAGACAAGCACCTCGCCTTAAACCCGCGACTGATTGCATTTGTAAATTAAAGACCTTTTTCTCAGATACATCGTTATTATTATTATTAATATCATATGAGATGCCGAAGTCTCCAACCAGGGTGCAGAAACACCAGCAAGATGAATCCACACAAAACACCCGGAGGCAATGGAGAGAGACTACGGCAACTTAGGAAAACAAATAAAAATAAAAAAAAACATATATACTTTATATATACATATATTAAACACAGATACTATGAATAATAAAATAATATGCAGTGGAGGATATCAAATATAAATATAATACAATAACATAGAATAAAATAAGTTTAAACATTAGAATTAATGCTGCAAAAAAACATTAACTCTAGACTTAAAAATGGATATATGAGCTCAATTGACTAGCTCATTTGGCAGCTTATTCCACAAGTCAACCATGGCCGGCACAAAACACCGGGAAAACTGTGTAGTAGAAAAATTAACACGGCTCATGGCAAGATCATTAAGATTGCTTGTGAATCTAGTTGCACGAGCCCGGACATACGGTCCTGGCAGAACTCCATGTAAGGGATGCTGAGGGTTGTTAAAAACTTTAAATAAAAGACTAAGGGCACCCACTTTAAGTCGATGACACAGATCAAGAGACACATGAGGTAGAATAAAACTGTTGTTATTAAGCCAAATTGTTCCCAACTAAAATCTCCTACCCCTACCTAGGACATTGGTCTTAAGGCAGTGCTTCCCTTCCCTATTGTCCCTTACCCACTCTGAACACCACTGTTGGACACTTTGAACAGCAGTGATTTAAAGGGCAAACAACCTCGAGGGGTCCCTAACCTGTTGTTGCTTGACTTCCTTTGTACTCCTTTGCTCTCTCTCTATCTGTTGTTCTGTCTCTCTCTCTCACTCTCTCTCTCTCTCATCTATGTATTGTCTGGCGTGGTAATGTGTGCCTGTTCTAAATTATACCAGCTTTATGGTTATCATTGTAGTAGCTAGCTCTCTTTCTCTCTCTCTCCACACACACACACGCACTTTCTCTCACACACACGCGCACCACCATAATCTCCCACACACACATACACATTCTCTCTCACACACACACACACCACCTCAGATCCACCCCCCCCATACACACACACACACACGCACACAGACACACACACCACCGTGATCTCCCCTACACAAAAACACACACACACTGTCTCTCTCTCTCACACCCACTACTGCCGCCGTAATCCCCCCCTCCTCCCGTCACACACACTCTCTCTCTCTCTCTCACACACATACACACCACCATAATCTCCTCACCCCTCTATCCCACACTAACATAGTAATAGTAGTAGTAGTAATGGTGGTAATGTGAGCCAGAGGGCGCCATAAACCAGGTCGTTGGTTGTAGGTTTACGGCGCACTTCTCCGCCTTAGCTAATATAAGGCGCCGGTATAATGACACTGACGAACTACAGTACTAGCCTATTATTATTATCTGTATGGGGTAACCCAGGTTCGAATCCCCGGTGGATCACATGCTTGCTTTTATTAATTTCATTGGGAGGTGTTTGGTGTTGAAATGAAATTAATAAAAATAGATTATATTGGATTTTAAGGGTAGAATTGATTTTTGTGTTATTTTGTTATTATTTTCATTATTATTAAGGGTTCGACCTCTACGGGGAACCCCTATTGTAATCATTAAATCTACTTATTCATCCAAATTATTTTTCCACGCCGGTTTTTACGCAATAACTCCAGAACCGCTTTTTGGATCGGGATCAAACTTTCACAGGAGGTGCGTTTTTGTATTGGGCAACTTTTGATATGCTAAACATCCAACATGGCGGCCAAACAGGTCCGTGGCAGCCAATTTCCCGAAAAATTTGACACCTAAATACCGTCTTTCCCACTCATAGGAAATGATTGGGCTTTGGTATATGGACTCCACAACTAATGCTCCGCAAATGTTATGGAAAAGGTTTGCTTTTTCACGTGGTTTTTTTTCCGGCAATCTTGAAAATAATTTGAATTCCACTTAAAATTCCACATCTTTAAAACTACGCCGATGATCAAAGCCATTTTTGCGTAGTTGGGTGAGGCTCGCAATTCCGAACGTTTTGATACCAAAAGAAAAAAATGGGTGGAATAGTTTGGCCGCAGCATTGAAAACTGTCTATTCTTAATTGATATTAAAACCGTATTAGCTACCCACACAACGTTTTCAGTCTTCAGTCTATAGGCTTCCCCGCATCCCCTAGTTTTGCTTAATAATATTTTAGTTAATCATTCAGATCCATAATTTTTAAAATTTAACTGTCTCAAAATAGTTAAGAGTCCCTACGAATTCCAGCAATTATTTAACCAACCTACCTATACATACCTACCCTACCAAATAATAATGATAATTAAAATTTATTTTTGGTGCATAGCAGAGTATTGGTTAAGGTTTTTAACAATTCCTCCCTTTGCCAAATGCTTAGTTTAATAACAAAGTTCTAGACCTTCAAAGTTTTGACAATTTTTGGTGTGGTGTGACTTACCTTTCTTCCTCCCTCAAACAGCAAGCAACGGTATCAGGGGTTCAAGAAGTATTGCATGCTTCCATAATGTTATATATAGTCCGGTTTTTATGCAATAACTCCGGAACCGCTTGTCGGATCGGGACCAAACTTTGACACAAGGTACATATTTGTATTGGGCAACTTTTGACATGATATCCAAAATGGTGGCCAGACACGCCCGTGGCAGCCTTTCACACCCAACCCATCTCGTCCTATCTAATTATATGTTGAACTTTATTGTTCTTGATCCCACTATAGCACTCGGTAGCCTATTCCACATATCTAAAACTCTGTTACTAAACGAATAGAGGCAGATCCCTTACACACCTAGTCTCTCTCTCGCTCGTTTTTTTGGACACCGGTACAAATAAAGCAGATCCCTTACACATGCCACTATGATGAACATGGGAATCTGCAGAGAGGCAAGTGGCCCACAGAAGGCAGATCCCTTTCACATCCAACCCATTTCATCCATATGACTATCTGATTTTATCTTGAAATTCTCTATTGTACTTGATCCCACTATAGCACTAGGTAGCCTATTTCACATATCTACTACTCTGTTACGAGAGAGGCAGATCCCTTACACAGCCAATCTCTCTCTCTCTCTTATTTGCACACTGGTACAAATGAGGCAGATCCCTTACACATGCTACCAAGATGGAAATGGGAGTCTGCAGATAGCCGATTGGCCCACACACGGCAGATCCCTTTCACACCCAATCCATCTCGTCCTATCAAATTTTATGTTGAAGCTCTATTGTTATTGATCCCACTATAGCACTCGGTAGCCTATTCCACATATCTATAACTCTTTTACCAAGCTAATAGAGGCAGATCCCTTACACAGCCAATCTCTTTCTCTCTCGCTCTTGTTTGTTTGCACACCGGTACAAATGAGGCAGATCCCTTAAACATGCAACCAAGATGAAAATAGGAGTCTGCAGAGAGCCAAGTGGCCCACATAAGGCAGATCCCTTTCACACTCAACCCATCTCAAACGTTACCTGTTATTTACACTACTTACTATACACCCATGTTATCATATACCTGCAACCAAAACACAATTGCAAGAAATAGGAACATAAGAAAATGGGAGTCTGTAGAGAGCCAATTGGCCCAAACAAGACAGATCCTTTTCACACCAAACCCGTCTCATAAAAACTCTTTCTCATCTATCTCTGTCTTCCTTACATATATGACATCCTAGTCTCTCTCTCTCTCTCTCACAAATGAGAACATAAGAAAACCGGAATCTGCAGAGAGCCGATTGGCCCACACGTCAGATCCCTTTCACACCCAATCCATCCCGCGCTCTCTCTCTCTCTCTCATATTTATTGCTATCTTCCTTACGTTTACGACACCTTATTCTCTTTCGCCATACTCTCTCTCCCTCACAAATAAGAACATAAAAAAAAATAGAAAACGGGAGTATGCAGAGAGCCGATTGACCTACAGATGGCAGATCCCTTTCACACCCAAACCATCTCGTTCTATCTAATTTCAAGTTGAAGCTCTATTGTTCTTGATCCCATTATAGCACTCGGTACCCTATTCCACATATCTACAACTCTGTTACTAAACGAATAGAGGCAGATCCCTTATACAGCCAATCACTTCTGTTCCTTTTGTAGTTTCTCCATGCCCGATAAGTTAAATGATCTTTTGATATCTTTGACACAGCTTTTGTATCCAACACAATACCCTGCTTGCAAAATCCCTCGAACCCCGGACAACGTTGCATGCAACTTTAATTACTATAAAACACCCCACACACCCCACACATCATCCTGGGTGGTGACTTCAACGCCATGGTTTGGTTTGTCGGTTTGGTTCATGGTTTGTCGACAACCCCGACACAGACAGAGGGCTGGTACTACAAAACCAAACCGATAACCTCATCATCCTTAACGACATCCATCAACATACCCATATTCCTCACCAAGCCCTCTATAACCCATCATCTCCAGACATCACCTTTTGCTCCCCAGAACTCGCCCCCACAACATCCTGGAGGGTGATCAGAACCTTAGGCTCTGACCACCTCCCGATCATTATCACCACCAAAACCAGACTCACCCCAGCTAGCCACAAACACACATACACCAATTATAAAAGAGCTAACTGGGAAGCATTCACAAATGAGACAGAACATCACTTCACAACTCTAAACAGTGCACCCATCACTGACATCAACAGTGCTGTACACATACTCAATAAAACTATCCAAAACGCTGACAAGAAACACATTCCAAGAGGTAACAGAAAAAGACACAACCCCAACTTCACACCAGAAATTCAAAACCTCATCAGACAACGCGACATACTGAAACACTCCCCAGCACCCCACACACAAGACATCACACAACAAATTCAAGCACTCAACACCCAAACTAACAACAAAATACAAGAACAACAAAAACTAAATTGGAATAACTTCCTACAAACACTTGATCACAAAACAAACCCCAAAAAACTCTACAAAACACTAAGCAGCATCACACTTTCCAACAGCAACACAACACAGTCACATGCTGCAATCACAACAACAGACTCTACTCCTTCATGTAAACAACAAGCAAACACTCTCATCAATCACTTCTCACATGTCAGCCACCTAAAACCTCACAAAGACGACCGACGTGTCATCCGGCGTAAGAGACAATTCCCCACAGACCCTGACTATACACCCTTCACCAATCACCAGACAAAGCATATCATCAGCAATCTCAAGCACTCACCCGCCTGTGGCCTAGACAACATAAGCAACATTCACCTCAGACACCTGGGACCACAAGGCATACAAGCACTCACTAACATATCAAACTACAGCTATTCACACAACACAATGCCAGACATTTGGAAGCATGGTATCATCATCGCATTCCCCAAACCCAACAAAGACCCCACGCTACCCTCCTCGCACCGCCCCATCACACTCCTTTGCTCCCCCTCCAAAGTCATGGAACGCCTAGTATTGCAACTGATTACACCTGACCTACCCCTAGCTCCAACACAACATGGCTTTGGGCCGCTGCACTCCACAAACACCCTTCTCACAGACCTTACACAAGGAGCTTTCGACGGCATCAATTCAGCTGGACCACCACACAGATCACTATTGGCCACACTCGACATTGGTAAAGCCTTCGATGCCATCCCCCGCCACAACCTAACAAACAAAATCTACAACACAAACATGCACAACAACACAAAAAGGTGGCTGGCCAACTTCCTAGCAGGCAGATGTGCACACATATCTTTTGCCGGTCAGTCATCTAAAATCAGAAACTTTCCAAACGGAGTCCCACAAGGATCCGTCCTATCACCCGCACTCTTCGATCTGTACATGCACGATATAACTACACCCAATACGCCCCAAATAAACTTAGCCTCCTATGCAGATGACATAACACTCACATGCACACACCATGACCCAAAAAGAGCAACAGATCTCCTTCAACCCTATCTCAACACGCTACATGGCTGGTGCACTACAAACAGACTTAATCTAGCCCCAGCCAAGTCCACCGCAGCCCTGCTCACAAGTTGGACGGGAGAACACGAATACATCCCTCAACTCACCATAAACAACGCACCCCTGACACATACACACACACCCAAAATCCTAGGAGTAACATATGATACTCATATGACATTCAAACAGCACACCACAAACATTAAAAAGAAACTGACACCCAGACTTAGCGCCCTCGGGTCACTTGCTTGCACAAAATTTGGACACAACAAAGAGACTACCACTACAGTATATAAACAATACATAAGATCAGTGATGGAATACGCAAACCCAGCCTGGGCTTCTAACCTAGCTGAAACACATCATAAGACCTTACAGACTATTCAAAGCAAAGCCCTGAAGATCATTGCAGGCTGCACAGCTACTGCACCCACAGATCACCTACATCAAGAAACCAAAATCCTCAAAGTCAAAGACCATCTGGACATGAGAGGCACTCAATTCCTGGCAGCAGCCTCCACGAACCAAGACCACCCACTAAACTACATGGCAACACACCCACAGACACCAAGAAATATCAAAACAACACCCAGCACATGGTATCACACACAATTATTGTCCTCTCTCCCTCCCTCCCTGCCCACCCCGAACCAACTTCCAGAAGCACATCCATACTCATATCTCTCACCGATCCATCCACTCACTCACAGACAACACGCAGCTGCATGCACGACCTCCCGAAATCCATCCTTCCGAATCATCCCTTCCTCGCGAGGACAGAGTCCACCTGGCCAGGCTGAGATGCGGACACCATCCAGCTCTCCTGAGCTATCAGAAGAGACTGGATGACTCCGTTGTCGACGCCTGCCCGGGATGTAACACAGCACCCCATACCATTAAACACATCATAGAAGACTGCATTTCACACAACCACTTATGCCAACAACACAATCTACACTCAATGAGAGCTCTGTGGGAAAGCCCGATCGTGGCCATGGCCTTTCTCAGGGACTCGGGACTGTTCGGCCAGGCAGCTTAGGGAACAACAACAACAACAACAACTTTAATTATTATTATTATTATTATTATTATTATTATTAGGTCGTTTGTTGTTGGTTTACGGCCCACTTCTCCGCCTTAGGTAATATAAGGCACTGGTATAATGACACGGAGGAACTACTAGCCTATTATTATATTGGCTGTTAACCCGGAAGCTGCTGGAAGACTCTTAAGAGGTCCTACTGGGCGGGTGCCGGAAGACTCTTAAGATCCTAGGCCTATAAAAAAATATTTAAAATACCCCAGTGGCACTAAAAAAAAAAAAAATTGTGTTTAGGTGAGATCATTTCCCTCCATTACTTGCTACCACTCCTACACATGTGTCCCCCCCCCCCCCTTCTTCCCCTCTCCCCAATTATCAGGTATTTTCTCTATTATTCCCGATATTTATCGAGTATTTTCGTGGGAGGACGGGTGGGAGAGAAGGAGGAGCGTGGAGGAGTGTAACTCCGACCCTCCAAGCCAGTCTGAAAGCTCCCCTGGTCTCTCACTGCCAGGCGAGACACGAGAGAGTGAGGGTGTTAGTCTCTCACTGCTCAAGGCCAGATTATGACCGCAGGGCTAAAAAATACAATTTTCACCAGCCAATTGCTGTTACCACTTGTTTTATTGGTTTCCCATGGTCATATGTTCATATTAAAAGTAAAATAGGTGCATATGGATAAGTATTAATTATATATATGGTAAATTAGCTATTTTAGTGAGGAATGATTCATAATACCTTCGCACCGCGGGCACATTAAAATACCACAGCTGCGCAGTTAAGAGGTAAATCCGGTAATTGAGATAGATTTTTTTTGTCATGTATCATAATATTATCTTAAAAAAATAGGGATTGTAGAGGGATGGTGGAGGCATGACAGGTTGGGGTCTTGAGCTGCTGGGTCCCATAGGGCGCGAGCTGTGGAAACAATAACAAGCCGACTTTTTTGGCCAAAAATCTTAGAGACTCCTCCAGGAGGTTATTTATTTCGTCAGGGGTGCCATGGCTGAGGACAAAAAATAAATCTCAAAACAAAATCTAGTGGCGACATCTGGCATCTTAACCCGCGCCTGATTGTGGTAACATGGCGTTCCGTTTTTGGCACTATGATTCCTATCCAGGGTTAATGGTGGAATCAATTTTGTTATTTATTTTTTTATTGTTATTGTTATCAATTCTGCATTAGCAGAATGGTATAAATTACCGCGTATACCGGACTCAGGTCTCTCAGCTTGTCTGTCTGTTTGTCTGTCTGTCCGTCTAATATCTCCTCTTAGGGTTATTTATAGTACAATTCTCCTATTCAACGAGACAGAGAAAGGGGCGAGGGAACGTGAAAGTGGTCGCGGACCCTAAGAATTGGAACTTTAATGGTTTCTGTTTGGGTTGTTTTCAGTCAGCCACCCCCCGCAATGGGGTATGTGCCTTTGTATGTACTGTACATACATATTACATACATATACAATTAATATACATGAATTTAGACGGTTAGTGCGTATGTCAATCACAAAAGGAAATTGATCCCACTTAAAGGTCAAGGTCAATCATAAAGGTCAAAGATAATGGTAATTTTTCAACTGTTTAACTACTCACTCAATTTTCACCATAATCACAATACTAGATGCTATATATATACAGTATCTATGAAAAACACACTGACCATCTTTCAACTGAATATTCCTAAGGGTAAGGTCAAAGGTCAAAGTCAAAGGTTAAAATCAGATTTATTAGTATTACTTTTAAACTAATAGAATTTTGCCAAACATTGCAGAAGTATCTAAAACACTTATACAAAGGTCAACAGATATAAAATTAAAGTATTCTAGAAAGTCAAGGTCATAGATCAAGGTCAAATTTAAAGGTCAATATATAACTTCTTAATGGTTAATTCAAATTTCACCAAATTCACTGAATTGGTTGACCGGGGTAAAAAAATTATAATTGCAAATTATCAGACACATTCCACAAAGGTCAATATAAAGGTCAAAGGTTACTTCCAATTACTTTTATTTCTCCAAAACTAATAACAAAATCATAAAAATATATGTCGAAACGTAAATTTTCAATGCAATTGGCATGCAACTTTCTTTTCCTCTCTTAAAGGTCAGGGTCACAGGTTAAGGTCAAAGTTCAGTTATCATAATTGGTGTTAGAAACAATTTGAATTTCACCAACATATCTCTCTTATATGTTGTTATAATGACATTTTATAAAACAAATACCATATATATAATATTATTTCAAATTTCATGGTCAAAGGCAAGGAAAACATTAAAAAATGCCCCCATCGGTTTGTCCCCTGGTCCGAACTCCCCAAAGTGCCCGAGAATGATAGGATAGCTTGGGTCATAAAGTTGAGAATTCAGAGGAGTCAAAATCGGGAACACGAGAGCAAGTGAGTTTGTTGTGCACAACAACAACAACATCAGCCTTTTGCTTTGAAACTAGGATAGAGAAAGTAGGAGGATACAGAGAAGGGGCTGCTGGCAGTTGCTTCAGACACCTGCGTTTCAGTGACGAAAAGAAGATCAGGTTTGTAGCAGGAGAGATGGTGTTCTACAGAGTGAAAATTAGAGGAAAGGCCGTGAATGTTGCAAAAGTTGATAATAAGAGTGACAGGGCGTGGTCCAGAGCATTTAGAGGGCCCTCCACCCCCCCCCTGGGGACTCCAAGGCTGGGCGTATGTTTATCATGTTATTTTTATTTTTTGTTATTTTGATGTGGAAGAATGAAGTGTGGTGTGCATGTTTAGTGTAGTGAAGTGGATAGGAGGAGGAGGTGTTTGTGAGAGCTAGCTGGATTATTCTCAGTATAAGTGAGGTACAAAAGAAATCAGTAAGAGAGGCCAAGCAAATGAAACAGGAGTTCTGCGACTCCTTATCAAATGCCTATAACCTCTCCTGCGTCTAGCCCTGCTCGATTGGTGCCTACGATTTCAACCAGGAGGTCTAGTGAGTAACTTAAATTATAATAAATAAATACATAAATAAACAAATAAGTACACCCTACCCCCTTATACGAATTGAATCGTCATATATAAGAAAATATCATTATCGGATTAATCCTTTTAGCCCAGAACAATGGAAGCAAGTAAAAATACCAGCCAATAACTCAAGAAGGATGAACATGTCTTTATCTCCCTCTCCCTTTCTCTCTCTCTCACACACACACTCACACACTCTATCTCTCCCTCTCTCTCTCTCTCTGAGCTTCAACGGAGCTTCAGCGAAGATAAATAGAAAGTATTACACATAGGAAACCGAAATGATAAAGCAAACTATTCAATATAGGGGAGGTGTGGTGGAGTGGTCATGCCACTGGATTGGTAATCCAATGGACCCGGGTTCAAATCCCGATATGTCAATGGGAAGATATTATTGGGTTTGAATTTGTGCTGTACCTAGTATCAGTGTATTACCACAAAGCCCACCGAAATGTCAAAAAAATACCCTCATGGTTCCCTGATTATATAACACTGCATGAATATTCCCATATTCAAAATATGTTACAGGGGGACAATGCCTAGTGAGTTCACTGCTCAATAGGTGGCGATCTGAGAGTGAGGGTCTGAGTCTGGAGGGTGAGACAGTGAAGCACTTGAACGAAGCAACCAGCCGCTTCAGAGATGGAGCTGCTTCGAGCCATGAATGGATGTTTCACATGTCTCACTCCCCAGATTGGAACAAGACCTCACGGGCTTCACAGTGTTGAGCGGTGGAATGTACAGGCTCTCAGCCTATGCCCGAGAGGGAGTAGTTGGAATATAGAAAAAAAAAAAAAAAGAAAATCAATGGCACCCAACTAGAGAGTGTAGACAGAACAATGGACTTGGGAGTAACAATATCGAGTAACCTAAAAACCTAGTCAACAATGTACACAAGTTGTTAAGAAAGCAAACAAAGGAATAGGTTTTACAGGCAGATCTTTTGATCATAAATCCAAAGATGCAATCCTCACTCTTTACAATTCATTAGTCCGTCCACTTCTGGAATATTGCGTTCAGTCCTGGTAAAACTAACAAAAAGATATAGAAAATCTGGAGCGAGTTCAACTTAGAGTTACCAAAATGATACCGTGTTTGAGTAGCAAACCATATGAGGAGCGTCTTTAGGAATTGAATCTTTTTCCCACAACACAACGGAGATTAAGAGGCGACTTAATTCAAGTTTTCAAGATCATCAAAGGCATCGACAATTTGAGCTGCAGTAAGTACTTTACAATCGACCAGTCAAATTGCACACGAGGAAATGGTTACAATATCATTGGTAAATAATTTAACTCGCATGAATCTAAGAACTCCTTTAATCGAGTTGTCAATCTGTGGAATGTGCTTCCTCGAGATGTTATAGACTGCAACACCGTTGATTCATTTAAAGTTCACCTAGACAAGCACCTTGCCCGAAACTCACGGATTACTGCATTTGTAAATGCAGTAATATTTCCTTAGTACCGGGTACTGTATTTTTATTTTATTAACCTAATTGAATTCACACTTTATCATATCCTCTCTGACGCTTAACACAGCAGTATATTAGAGAGCAAGTCACCTCAAGGGGTCGCAAGCAGTGTTGCTTGATTTCCTTTGTACTCCTTTGCACACACACACACACTCTCCCTCTCTCTCCCTCCCTTCATCACTTATCTCTACACCCGGACTTCTCATCAATTTAACATTGCACTTCACATTCGCCTTAATCCCTCTCCCCTTTGTAACAAGTCTAGCTTCCTCTTTACCAGTGATCGAATACTGTGTCTCAATTCCTTGGCCTTTATTATCTGTTTACTATATTTCAACCACATTTATATGTATATTTAATTTTATTTTATATGGGTTATTATATTTTATTATATTATTTTATTATTTATGTATTTATTAATATATTTCATTAATATTATTATTATTATTATATATATATATACTGTATATATATATATGTTGTTTTGTTTTGAGAGAGAGAGAGAGAGAGAGAGAGAGAGAGAGAGAGAGATCGGACAAATACGATAGCAGACTCCAAGCATAAATCTCCAAAAGCTAAAATCTATTTGGCTGACGTCGGGTGATTTTCCCTATAATGATTTTCTTTACATTGGGTTTCACTATATTACGTCTTTCTATATTGATTTCCCTATATTACGTTTTCTATATTGATTTCCCCTATAATGATTGTCCCCTTATTGATATCCCCTATATTGATTTTCCCTATAATGATTTCCCCGATATTAATTATCCCTATATTGATTTTCCATATATTGATTATCCCTATATTGATTTTTCCTATATTGATTTTCCACATATTGATTTTCCCTATATTGATTTTCCATATATTGATTTTCCCTTTACTGAATTTTCCTATATTGACCATCCATATAATGAATTTCTCTACATTGATTTGTCCTATATTGAGTTATCCTACATTGATTTTCCCTATATTGATTGTCCCTATATTGATTGTCCCTATATTGATTGTCCCTATATTGATTTTCCCTATATTGATTGTCCCTATATTGATTGTCCCTATATTGATTGTCCCTATATTGATTTTAATATACTGATGTTCCTTATACTTATTTTCACTATAATGATTTTTCCTATATTGATTTTCCCTACATTGATTCTCCATATAATTAGTTTCCCTATATTGATTTTTATTGTATTGATTTGTCCTACGTTGATATTCCCTATATTGATTTTCCTATATTGATGTTCCCTATAATGATTGTCCTTATATCAGTTTTCCCTATAATGATGTTCCCTATAATATGTTTCCCTATCTTGATTTCCTTCTATTGATTTACCTTATATTATTTCTCCCTAGTTTAATTTCCCTATATTCATTTTCCCTTCGTTTTATCGACTCCTGCCGCTCCTCAAGGTTTCACTTTTTGGGCTATTTGTGCATGTATTAATTATTTGTGCATGTATTCATTAGTTGTGCATGTATTCATTATTTGTGCATGTATTCATTATTTGTGCATGTATTCATTATTTGTGCATGTATTCATTATTTGTGCATGTATTCATTATTTTTGGGCTATTTGTGCATGTATTAATTATTTGTGCATGTATTCATTAGTTGTGCATGTATTCATTATTTGTGCATGTATTCATTATTTGTGCATGTATTCATTATTTGTGCATGTATTCATTATTTTTGGGCTATTTGTGCATGTATTAATTATTTTTCTAGTTTCCTCCCTAGACCTCCATCAAATTTAAAACAAAAAAACATCCATTAGATCCCCCTTCTAGATTAATTTGTACATGTTTCGGTAGAAAAATTTCCCGGCCGAAGGCCGGTTCTTCCAACATTACAGGCTCACTATCGCTCGCCAGGGAAAAAATCGACACCTAAATAGCACAAAAGGTCTAAATATTGACAACGAAATGGGGCGAAAGGTCTTAAAATCGACTAACTAAGGGGGCAAACATCTTAAAATCTGAAAACTAATGGGGCTAGACATGAGGGAGAAAGTGGTCCAGAAAACCGGCCCATCCCCCCTTAAAGATGTTGGAACTTGGGTATGGCCTTGTAACTTCCTGATGAAGGTTAGTGGGATCTGACGCAGGGTTTGGACAGAGACAAGGTACATTCGACCAAAAAACAATCTTTACACTGGTGAGTTGTAAATAATCTAGTGTGAACGGAATTAATCGGGTGAAACATACGTCTGTGAGGTATTATCATAAGATTTCGACCCACTTCCAGAATGTTTAGAGCGTTAGTGTAAAGATTGTTGTTTTGTCGAGTGTACGTACAGGAGCAGATTTAGAAGACAGTAGTAGTGACAGTAGTATAGCTTGGTTTTACATATTTATATATTTTTCTCTTAGTATTATTTAATTTGTCATGTTTTTATTATTATTATATTATTATTATTATTATTATTATTATTATTATTATTATTATTATTATTATTTGGTGGCCTCAGCCTTTACATTTGAGAAACCAGCCTCATGAACTTTAGTGGCCGCGAGTAGGTAGGTTCGAACCTTGCCAACTCTCTCTCTCTCTCTCTCTCTCTCTCTCTCTCTCTCTCTCTCTCTCTCTCTCTCTCGTGCCTTCAATCAATTACCAGTGTAAAAATAAGCTCTCGGCCAATCAAGATCAACCCTCTAGCTTCGTCAAATACAAACATACAATTTTATTGCGCCAAAAAACGAGGGACATTGGGCCTGGATATGACAGAGAGAGAGAGAGAGAGAGAGAGAGAGAGAGCAGTGTGTGTGTGTGTGTGTGTGACCCTATCTACAGTATATACTCTAAACTAATGGAAAAATTGCTTAGCCCATTCAGTACCGGTGAAGTCCTTTTTTAGGTAATTTGGTTACTGTTAGACGAATGTATTTAGTTTAGGAAACACATCTAGCAATAACAAAACTACAGAATATCTCGACCAACCCTTTTAACCACCACACATCCTTCCTAAGCTGCATAAAACCGTCCAAATATAACTAGATGAAATAAAACTACATCCCCGGTACTCAAATGGTTAACCCCTTCTGTACCAGCGACGTTTTTTTGTATTTAATTCTAGCTATAATTAGAAAATGATGTGCAGTTTAAGAAGGATGTGTGGTAGTAAAAAGGGTTATGTGAGATAGTTCGAACCTTGTTAATTGCTGGAGGCTCCTCTTAAGCTGAATACAATCGTTTAATAGCGGCTAGAATTGAATAATAAATACGTCACCGCTACAGAAGGGGTTAAATCAGATCACGACGATAATACCATACCATAAAGATTCTCCCCACGCATATTGTTCCTTCCCCAATCGTTCCACCTTCGGCCACACACATAGATAAGGGGATGTTTATGTCTCCCATGGGTGTCGTTCACTATATATGGAGATATTTTCATTGATTTGTACATCTATTCATTTATTAGTATTAGTATATATTTGTTTTTCCAGTTTCCTCCCTAGACCTCCATAAGGCTTACACATTTAATTTGCAGACTCTTTATCGATCCCTAGGAACAAAATCGACATATAAATGCCACGAAAGGTCTTATAATCGCCAAACTACTGGGGCCAAATGTCTTAAAATATCAAAACTAATGGGACTAAGCATGAGGGAGAAGGGGGTCCAGAAAACTCCCTCCCTTCATAATTATAGACCTCCCGGGAAGGAATGGGTTGCACACTCTCCCAATGAACCCCACCATGCCCAAGACTCCCTCAATACCCAGCGATATCTTCTTATAAGACACAAGAACAGTGTCACTTTACCGGAAGGGTTAGATTCCTCAACATTGGTTAAGGGGACACTTTTACTTCTGGACTCCCTTCTCTCTCATGCTTGGCCCCATTAGTTTTGAGATTTTAAGACGTTCGCCCCAATAGGTTGGCGATTTTAAGATATTTCGCTCCATTTTTGAAAATTTAAAGATCTTTTGTGTCATTTAGGTGTCAATTCTTTCGAGCGTAAGAGAGCCTGTAATTTAGGAGAAGCGATCTTCGGCCAGGACATTTTCTTACCGAAAAATGTAAACAGTTATCTACAAGGTGAGATTTGGTGATGATTTTTTAAGCTTGATTTCTGTCTAGGGAGGAATGTAAAAAAAAAAAAAAATAAATAAATAAATAAATCAACCAAATTATACAGCCTTCCTCTCTTAAGTTGTAGCATTGATCGTTGTATTCTAAAGCGAAGCAGTTATTGTGTTTAAGACTATATTGAAACAATAATAATTCCGGAATAATGTGGTATTCTGATGTGTTATCTCTCTCTCTCTCTCTCTCTCTCTCTCTCTCTCTCTCTCTTACACACACACACACACACAAACTTATGACCACTTACTTTTTCATTTCCTCCCGCATACATACATACATACATACAGACATACATACATACATACATAAAGACACGCAGGCAGTAAACATATAACACCCGAGCCACTCTAGGTAATGGAGGCAGCTGGAGAGACATTATCCTAAGTACACAACAAGAGCTGCTGGTGTGGTACAGGCAAGTTTATATGTCTGTATAGGAGGATTATGTCTGTCACGGTTATATTAATATTGCTTTACATCACCGTAGAACAACAAAGGTATGTTGTATATTGAAAGGTATTATGTCTTTCTGTACTATTAATTATTAGGAAGTATATTTCCTTGTGGAATTTCGTTATTGAACAATACAAAATCTACAGCATGGGAGGGAATGAACCTTCGACCTCATTAACACTCAATAAATAGCATAAACCTAATATTGAAGTTTTGAATTATAAGAATAAACTCAGAAAAGTAAACTGACTGATTATAAACACCATATAAGGAGCTATATGAAGCTATATTTAAAACATCAATAAAGTGCTCCTCCTCATACAAAGTTTCGAATGTATAATTGTTGTGTTGCTGTTTCAGAAGCATTGACTGGGTTTAACCAGATCAGCAGGAAAGTTGTATTAAAGGCGGGGACAAGTAGTACATACAGTAGAGGAGTTTGTCTTCTTTATTTCCATCAGTGAAGTAGCGTTTATATACCAGTATTGAACAGCTGCCCAGTGGGCAAAAAATTACCAAACATAAAAAATACATATAGCCTACCATTGGAATCGCAACGTACTGACGAATCCAAATATACACCTAAAAATATGAAATTCCAAAATAACCTGATAACTTGGATTTTTTCGTCAAGATAAATTTCAGATAATCAGTTTGATTGTGGCAAATGGACAATGCACACAATTACACCACAAATATATATGGAATCCATACACCATGGGGAGTCCATCGATGGTAGGTTACATTAATTTGGGCCCATATCTGAGGGCAAAGGAGCCGTCAAAAAATTAAAAAAGTGCCTTTTCGAGTTGTTTTCTCCAAAATATGCTACAAGACGATTTCCTACAATATTGCCCTATTTATTATTCTGCTGGTACTACTCAAGATCCATGGGGTTGTAGTGTAGTTGGGAAATATAATTGGCTTATTTATAAACCAATCTAACCAAACCTAGGCTAAAGTCCATCGGTGAATTACCGTTTGTGCCCATTTTTTGAAGAGATGTCCAGGTGGCCAAAAAATGCCCTAAAAATAAAAATGTCTTATACAGTTGGAATTGCAACGTCCTGACGAATCCAAATATACCGTTATGAATTTGAAATTCCAAAATGACCCGAATGCGTGGAATTGACACCTAAATGGCACTAAAGGTCTTAAAATTGACAAAGAAATGGGCCGAAAATCTTAAAATCGCAAAACAAATGGGGCAAACGCCTTAAAATCTTAAAACTAATGGGAGTAAACATGAGGGAGATGCGGGTCCAGACAAAAACCCTTACATAATATTATTAATGCACGGTATCGATAGCAAGAGGGTCAACTCATAATTACTCATCTTCAAACTGTATACAAACTTGTGAGAGTAGTATTTTAATCATGTTATTCATTCAATTATACCAGGTTCATATCTCTTTCTCTCTCTCTCTCTCTCACTAACTTGCTATATATCTTCCTTTTTTCTCCCTCGCTGAATTTGAACTCCCTCTCTCTCTCTCTCTCTCTCTCCCTAACACACACACACACACACACACAACATTCCCCGGGGCCTCCTCTCTAACACCTCTCATCATTCCTCCAACATCTCGGGAGATATGGCATCATAATGTTGCTGATAGGCGAACACATTGCACTGGCTCAAGTGGGACTCGTATCTTATTCGCTTTTTAACCCGGGAACGGCGAAGGGGGGGGTAATGAACTCGATGCCCCTGGGCGAGCATATGACCAATTGGGCGACTATTCCAAATCGTGACGAAAACTACCTCATCGTGTAGGAAATGTTCGAACGGACCCGGCCATATATATATTTGCCACCAAAAAATGTGGGAGGTGGGGTTGGGGGGGCGTTCCGTAGTTGGAAAATGGCGGCGAGAAAATCATCGAGCGGCGAGATTTACCCGCGCGTATATTCTGCCGTACGGGGGGTAGAACCAAGGGGAGGGGAGGGTAGGTTGGCCGTATTATGGCTTATATAACGTATTGTGAGCACTTTCATGATATATAATGTACATGTACGTATGTAGGGCACCCATTTGCATTTGATATAGCAAGAAATAAGGCGCACATACACAATATATGCGATATATAGGCAAAATAATACTTGTGATACGTGATTGAAAGCGAGAGGAGGGAGGAGGGAGGAAAGGGGGATAATTGTCATCGATTGTCGATATTTACGCGCGTATATACTCTGGTTTAGGGTGCAGCATGGGTGAGGGGGTGGGAGGAAAGATGGAGGGTGGGGGTGGGATGAGCAAAATATCGCTTATATATCGTACTGTGGGCATGTTCATGATATATAATGTACATGTACGTATATAGGCGACCTATCTACATATCATATAGCAGGAAATAAGACGCACATACACAATATATACGATATATAGGCTGAAAGTATACGTGACCTAGAGAGGGAATGTAGGGAGGGAGGGATCATATGATAGTCGCCCGACAGATGCACATGAGGGGTGTTGTGGCTGGGATACAGGGGTAGGTGGAGGAGGGAGGGAGGCGGGTTGATGGACAAAATTGCTATATAGTATACGTATTGATCACAGTCATGCTTTCATATAGCATGAAGACACTGCAGTAGTCCCATGTGAAGAGTGGACACCCATTATTTGGCCGTAGACAGCATAAATAGAACGAAATCAGTGTAGGTTTTCGGGAGGGGGGAGTGAAGACTACAAATTTAGGGGGTTTGGCTAAATAAACAGTGTGCCCGAAATAGACTGGTATCGGTTTACACAAGATAAACTGCTTGACCCTTTCGACACAAACACCAACTTATTGTAGAAATTCATATATTTATAATATAACTATATTGTAGAGTGGTAATTTACATGTACTTTGCGTAAATGACAGATAATTTCATTGATCTACGAGTATATGCACGTAATATAATGTGACGGTCCTTTTGATATTTCAATGAATATATTTTTATAGGGACATTATGTTATCTCCCAGGTAGTGAACAAAATATTCATCGATATACAATAGTATATCGATGTATTACTTTTTTTTTTGGTCGCGGGTGACAGGTCGAATCTACAGACCAAGTTTTGCCTTTACTTTACTATGAGCCGCGGTGGCCCAGTTGGTAAGGTCACGGAGAGGCAATGGGGAGGAATGTCAGGGCAGTGGGTTCGAGTCCAGTAAGGGGTTATTGAGAGACTTTGGTGAGGTTTAGAACAATTTTGGCAATTTTTTTTTTTTTACAAACTCATGTAATTGTATTCAAGCAATATGAAATATTCATAAAATAATTCATATTGCAAGAATACAATTACATGAGTTTGTATTTTCTCTTTTGTCTTTTTTTGTTATTTCTTTATTTCTTTATTTATTTTTTATTTTATTTTTATATTATAAAATAGGAAATACATACATAGGAACATAGTTTGCAAAATATTATTATTTATTATTGATAGTATATACAAGCATATATGGGCACATTATTATCACAGGAGATTTCTATTGAGGTAGTGTGTGAAAACATTACAAATTACTAGTGAACATAACAAATATAATTACCAATATGGGCACATTACTATAACAGCAGATTTATCTTGAGGTAGTGAGTGAAAACATTACATATAACTAGTGAACATAACAAATATAATTACCAAATATATATATACAATGGAATTGGTTTCACAGTAAAGAGATCATGTGTGAGAGTGACTTAGGAAAGATATCTTGAGCGAGAGTGACTTAGGAAAGAGTTAGCTAAAGAGAGCATGAGAGAGTGATTTAGGAAGATCATGAGTGAGAGTGACTTAGGGAATAGATCATAAAAGTGAGAGTGACTTAGGAAAGATATCTTGAGCGAGAGTGACTTAGGAAAGAGTTAGCTAAAGAGAGCATGAGAGAGTGATTTAGGAAGATCATGAGTGAGAGTGACATAAGCGCGCGGTTAGGTAGGTCAGGTCAGGTGAGGTGAGATGAGGTAGGGCACGAGTCTAGGGCAGGGCGGCGACACTCAGAATTGCTTCAGGGTGTGGTAGTCCCTGTAGCAGTCGCCGAGGCAAAAGGGGACCTTGCACTCCTGGCACATGGTGGTGATCCTGGGCTTTGTCCTGGGCCTCCTGGTGGTGTTGGAGCAGACATAGCACAGCAGCTGCTTTCGCCGACTGCCAACAAACTCGGTGTGGACTGGGTAATGCCGTGACAGTGCTACCTGTATACGGTCGGGGGTATGGGCACCACGCCAACCCACTTTAGTTTTAGTGGGCTCCCCGAACTTCTCCAGGAGTTGGTACGACACATTGTACACAAACTCCCGGAACTTGAGCTTCTTGTTTGGGGCCATTTCCCGTTTGATGAGCCACATATTGTAGGCATTGATCATGGTGATATCCACAAGATGATGGAAGAGCTTGTGGTACCACTTGACTGTCTTTCTCAGACACTCAATGCCTGCGAGTTGGCAGTCGGACTTGTCCACAAGGCGCATATTCTTGGTGTAATCCACCAACATGTCAGGCTTGTCAATGGTTATTTTGGTCCGGTAGTGGATTTTGCCTGAGTCGACCTGGGCGCCTGTGTGGACAGTTGACAGCAGGTGAACATCACGTCTGTCTTTCCACTTGATGGCCATCACTTTGCCAGACTTCTCCATCATCTTGTATTTGCCTCGTCCCCTTCGTCGCCTTCTTTTTGCACTTCTCTCCCGGTGTGCCGGAACAAGGTCGTCATCCGAGGGTGTGTCACTTGATGATGGATTTTCCAGCGGCATAACACGACCGACGAACTTTGGCATGAACTTTCTTGTCCTTCTGACAGTCCCACATGACCCTGTTTGGTTGTCATGTAGATACTGGCAGAGAGCAGGAGAAGTATACCAATTGTCGGTGTACAATGTGTGCCCCTTGCCTATGTATGGTTCCATCATTTTCTTCACGATGGCCCCAGACAAGCCCAAGGGGTCATTGGCAGCGACTTTTGGCACGTCTATATCAGTTCCAGTATAGACGATCATGTCAAGTACTAGGCCGGTCTCACAGTCACACAAGACGAACAGCTTTATCCCAAACCTGTGCCTCTTCAAGGGGATATACTGCTTGAAAACAAGACGACCTTTGAAGAGCACGAGCGACTCATCAATCACCAAGTTGTGGAAAGGGGTGAAGTATTTGTTGTACCTCGCCATCAACATGGTGAAAACATCACAAATTTTCCAGATTCTGTCATCCCTGTTAGGATTGTCATTGTCTGAGAAGTGAATGCATCTCAGCAGCAATGAAAATCTGTCACGGGTCATGTACTTGTTGAAAATTGGTGTGGCGATGAGTGGGTCGTGCTTCCAGTAATGTTGCAGCACATGCTTCTTGCAAATAGGCATGAGCAACAACAGGGCAAAGAACGTCATGAATTCTTTGGCAGTAGTATCCACCCAGGCTCGTATTCTAGACCTTGGAGATATCATGTGCATCCTGTCCCACACCCAGCTGAAGTAGGTGTTGGTTCGGGCCACAATGAACATCATAATCTCCATGTCAAAGAATGCCAAGAAGAAATCCATCTCACTTGCATTGTCATCACAGGGCCAATCTGGTGTTGAACCAGATTGATTTGCATCAAACTGGTGCAAGTCAGGTATAAAATCGGCCCCATCTGACCATGAAAACGCATGAATATTGGCATCACGCATGGGCAAGTTGTCGTCATCATCATCGTCAGCGCCACCTTCTGAAATATCACTGTCGTGGTCGCGATAAAGGATTTCGTCGTCGTCCTCCTCAGACGACGAACGCCCTTCCTCGTTCCAAACCTCGGCCTCTGACTCACTATCAGTGTCCACGACGCCAAAATCCCTCACATCGCCATCCAAATCCCCATCACTACTGTCCCCGTCGCCACCGAATAGCAGAGAGGCATATTTAGAGGGCGTCAGTGGATTCCTCTGCCGTATTCTCATAGGCGTCCTGTGGGCAGGGACGGAAGCAGAGGTGGAAGGGCCAGCTGTGGTGGCGGCGGCTGCAGGGGCGGTGGCAGGGGCGGCCTGTGGTGGCACGATGGGGGTAGAGGCAGGCTTGGTTTTCTTGCCCTTCACCTTCGTTTTTGTCCCCGCGGCGGCAGGGGCAGTGGCAGTTGCGGCGGCGGCTGCAGGGGCAGGGGCGGCGGCAGCTGCAGCGGCAGAGACAGGGGCAGGTGCGGCCCGTGGTGGCATAATGGTGGTAGAGGCAGGCTTGGTTTTCTTGCCCACCCCCGTCCCTTTTCTCCGTGCGGCGGCAGGGGCAGTGGCAGGGGCAGTGGCAGAGGTGACGGCGGCTACAGGGGCAGGGACAGGGGCAGGGGCATGGGCAGGGTTGGCCAGTGGTGGCACAATAGTGGTAGAGGCAGGCTTGGTTTTCTTGCCCACCCCCGTCCCTTTTCTCCGTGCGGCGGCAGGGGCAGTGGCAGGGGCAGTTGCAGAGGCGGCGGTGGCTGCAGGGGCAGGGGCATGGGCAGGGGCGGCCAGTGGTTGCACAATGGTGGTAGAGGCAGGCTTGCTTTTCTTGCCTTTCCCTTTCTGTTCAGTCGCCCCCGAAGGTCCTGCGTCCCCAGGGCGGCCTCCTCTCGATGCAGAAGGCCGGTGTGGGCAGTAGAAGGTGCACTGACATCTTGAAAGGCCAGTGACCTTTGTGCACGTACAGTAGCACATTTACGTGCCTTACGTGCCTTTTGGGGGGCACGAACATCTTCCTCCGAGTTACTAGTGTAGTCGTACAGGTAGGAGGCCTGTTGGGCAGCCACTCTCCGTATTCCACGGGCACTGACACCACCTGAAGGAGGCCCGGTCGTGCCAGAAGTGTGCGCGGGAGAGGGACGTGTAGGCTCCATGGTGAAAAATCGGTATGTGACTGTACGCACGATACTGTGGTGTGTGTGGGGGTGGTGGTGAGAGGTGCCTTGTAGTACTACTCGCGCACCAATTTTCAGCCGCCTGGGTTAAAGCCCGCGGTTTTGGTGCGTGTTCAATAACCGCCCACTTAAGAGCTTTGCCGCCGTCGCCCAGTAAAACCTCTTAAGAGCTTTGCCGCCGTTTACGGGTTAAGGGGGTAGGTATTAATTGTTGGTCTACTTATTTATTTAATTATATAATTTTCGAGTTTCCTCGATAAACCTAAATCAAGTTTATAAATACATTCCCAAGATCCTCCTTCTAGAATTTTTTTCATTTAGGTGTTGATTTCTTCTTGTCGAGCGATAGAAAGCTTACTCCTTGTCTTGAATTGAAATACATTATCCATGTATAGTGGGGCAGATAACAGCAATCTTTCACAGAAATTGTGCAAAATGTGATACAAGCACCAAATTTGGCATGGTGGTTCCCAAGGGTCTACTTAGCAAATCTGCCTGATGTGCCATTCAAAAATCCAAGATGGCGGCCATTTTTCAAGATGGACGCCGAATGAGTCTGCCGAAAATGGTTTTGCTTATAGAAATGCATATACTTGATGGATTTGAATGATCTTGGTGTCGATTTCTATGTTTTCTTGCATGCTGATTCAAATGTTTCTACTTTCAATAAACTCAAGTGAATAACTTCACACTTTTCGGCTATTTAGATCAGTCTTTTTCTGCATTTTCGCTTGCCTGATGAGTGTTTTGCTATTTTTTACTATGTGCATGACATGGTAATTTCTAAATGTATAGAGCAGTGTTTTTATTTAGTGCATCCTCACTACTTACCTAACTCTCATCTATGGCTCCAAGAAGTTGCTAGTGCACGGCAACGGCCACACCCTGGTAAACCGTGTTGGCTCACGGGCTAAACTAGGTGAGGGTAACACGCAGAGGGTCTCTGTGTGTGAGGGAGTATGCCATGCTCCAGATGCAAAGTGCATGAAGTCAACAAACCAGACCTGATTGATCCAAGAAGCCATTTTTCTAAAGGAGTGATTGTCGGCACTACCATGGCACACTGGTGACAATTACTGCTGTGAAACTCAGCATGGGGTTCAATGTCAGCTAAGGAGGAGTGCATCTCATACTTAGTGTCCCAAATGTTGCTTAACCTACCCCACGGACCGGTTAAGCAACCGCACCTGAATTGACAGGAGGTGCCAGCGCTGGAGAGCTGAGCCAAGGATAATGGGGTTTCAAAGTTAACTGGATGGTGTACAGATCGCACGGGACTTAAATTACATTTGATGAACGATCTGGCTAGGTGTAGGGCAGACATGCATGAACCTAGTTGTATCCCATACAGGAAAGTGCCCATGATACAGGGTGGTAAAAGGATAAACTATCGGCCCTGGTCATCAGAATGGCTTCAAACACCAAATGTGAGACTGCATCATGGCAGACCAACTGGACCAAGTGTTGCCTCTGTCAAACAGAGAAGAGCGAATGCCTAACATCTCCACTTGCAAATCCTGCCAGATGGGTAGAGGATGG
Source organism: Paralithodes platypus (assembly GCA_032716605.1). Taxonomy (NCBI): domain Eukaryota; kingdom Metazoa; phylum Arthropoda; class Malacostraca; order Decapoda; family Lithodidae; genus Paralithodes; species Paralithodes platypus. The sequence goes on from CM064547.1 coordinate 38,509,858, forward strand.
ATACAGCCTCTTAGGGAGATATATTCTTCTATGTCATGCAGTGAATGCGCTACCGATCAAGATGGACCAACGAAGGCTTGATGACGATAGTGGGATAGAGGCAACCTTGAGGAAAAATCAAGCACAGTACCATGCTAGTTGCAGGCTTCTGTTCAGCAACACTAAGTTACAAAGGGCAGAAAAGAGATCGTCTCCTGCAACAGATGAGAACAGCAGCAGCGGCAGCAGCAAAATACCACGGAGAATGTCAGACCCCAAACGGATAGAATGTTTCATATGTGAGGAGGAGGGAGATCAGGATGACTTTAGACAAGCTATGACCATGAAACTGAACAAGAGAGTCAACAAGTGTGCAAAGACTCTCAATGATGGAAAGCTGCTTGCCAAACTGAGTGCTGGAGATGTGGTGGCGCAGGAACTGAAGTACCACAGTGCATGCTTGGCTGGTCTCTACAACCGAGAACGAGCTCACCTGCGTGCTGAAGAGCTGAGGGAAGCAGAATACTCTGAGGTAGGAAAGAGGGAAGCATATCCAATTGCCTTCTCTGAACTGGTAACATACATCATTGAGACAAAATCTGCAAGTGAGAGTTCAGCTCCATCAGTCTTCCGACTTGCCGACCTATGTATGCTCTACAGGCAGAGGCTGGAGCAGCTTGGCATCGACAGTCCTGATGTTCATGCTACCCGACTGAAGGACCAGCTGCTTCAACACATCCCTGATCTACAAGCTGAACATCATGGACGTGATGTCCTACAGGCCTTTAACACCTTACGAGCGGCCTATGCGGTTTATTTATGTGTACCGCCCAGCGGGGTGTTTTTAGCCAAAATAGGGCTGTTTACGTGATCATTTTCATGCCTAAATAAGACCCAGAACGTAAAACAAGTATCTATCCCTGAAAGGGCATAAACAGAGCTTTCGAATGACACCATAACGATCCTTGTATGATGGATAGTTTTCTTGCAATAACCGTGCAACGCGAGTGCAAAAAGAATGGTAATTCGGTACTTTCGGTACATAATTGAGTATGTAGCGAGTGAGAGAGGGAGGAGGGAGCTGAGATTTGTGTCAGTAGGTTCGCCGCGGTGGTCTGGAGCAGTCATACGCTCGCTAGTCTCCTGCCACCACTTGTCTCTCTCTCTCAGCAACATTACGTGCTGAAATTGCCACTCGAGTTATGTCGAGCGCCGCCACATAGTCCAGCTTTATTAAATACGACTTAAGTGGTGAGCCGCTAATAAAGGGTTAAGAAGGATGTACGGTCAATTCTTGCACAAGCAAGCAAATATGGAGAAGCCGTTCATCTTGCAAAGGCTGCTGAGATGATAAGACGTGAAATGCTTCAACACAAATCACAATGGAATGGCACATTCCATGATGGGTGCCTAGAAGATGCTGTACCGTCATCACTGCTTCAGTTTGTTTGCATGATTGAGCATGGAGCAGACATCAAGTCACAACTCCAACATGGATCCTTAAAGTCTGACCTTGCTATGGCTCAGCTCTTACAGTACAACTGTTTTGCCAAATACAAGGCCGGATCTCACGTCCACAGACATTCCAAGGACTGGGAGACACCATTTGTTGTGTACATGAGCATGTCTGTGTTTGCCGAAACAAGGAAGAGGCAGCTCATAGACATGCTCCACGACAATGGACTCAGCATCACCTATGATAGAGTCTTAGAAATCTCAGCCCAGCTTGGAGAAGCTGTTGTAGCTCAGTACATGGATGATGGAGTTGTCAGTCCACCAGTGTTGAGGAAGCAGGTGTTCACAACGTCCACGGTGGACAACATCGACCACAACCCAACAGCGACTACAGCTCAAACTTCCTTCCATGGTACCAGTATGTCTCTGTTCCAACACCCAAGCCCTGAACATCCTGGTGAGGAAAGAGAGCCAGTGAAGCTCAGTGGAGAAAACAGGGTGAAGAAAGTACCTGAGCTTCCTGAAGCATTCACCAATGTTAAACCAGCGTACCTTAGTAAGAAGCCCAAACCTCCAGCTGTGCCAAGCCAATTATACCAAGCACTACACTCAATCCAGTCACACCTGAAGGAAGAGTACAGGTGGCTAGAAGAGGTGTCTGTCACTGAGAGTGTGGGTGATACTCTCAGTATCACATGGGCAGCCCACCATGCAGCACAGAAGAGTAGCCAGCCTTTTGAAGTGAGCATGACATCACTGTTGCCTTTGATACAAGACCAGGCTCACTATGTTGCAACCATCAAACATGCCATGGGGAAGATTCGAGATACAGTGGCATTCCTCAACCCAGGGCAGACCCCGGTCATTGCTGCTGACCAACCACTGTTTGCTACTAGCAAAACAAATCCAGTGGCAGTGGCCTGAGTATGGAGAGGACAAATTTGTTATCATCTTTGGGGGACTTCACATAGAGAAGGCTGTGCTTGATTCCCTTGGAACACTACTGGAACACAGTGGCTGGACCAGTGCTATTGCTGAAGCAGAGGTGGCCTCATCTGGTACAGCTGAGTCATTCCTGACTGTGTCAAGTATCACCAGGACAAGATTGGCCCACCAGATCACAGCATGCAGCCTGTATAAACTGAAGAAAGAAGCCTACCAAGACTACTGCTCTGAGGAGTCCGGCAGACCAACGCTGACCTTTGAAGACTGGTGTATTCAGCGGAGACCTCAGAGTCCACAGTTCCAGTTCTGGGATCTGTTTTGGACATGGAGCTGGTCGTGCTCCTATTGATACGCCCCTTCAGAGAAGGAAACTTCGACCTGTACCGTGAAGCACTCCCAGAACTGATCCCCTACTTCTTCGCGAATAACAATGTCAATTATGCTCGGTGGCTTCCAGTTCACTTCAGAGACATGATGTCTCTTGAGAAGCAGCATCAAGACGTAGCCAGAGAGTTTCACAAAGGAAACTTTGTTGTCCACAAGTCCAGAAGAGACTTCTCTGCCATGGCCATTGACCAAGCCCATGAACAGAACAACGCAGCCATCAAGGGTAATGGAGGAGCCATTGGACTAACAGAGGACCCAGGGGCACTTCAGAGATGGATGGTGGCTGGACCTGAAGTGAGCCATCTAGTATCTGTATCACCATTTCTGGTGTGAAAGATGCAACCATCAGCACCAAACACCATGAACAGACCTTAAGTGCCCAGACATATTTCCTTGAGAGGGTGGAGGCACTGTTCAGAGTGATAAAAGAGATGGGCAACCCTTTCCAAGAAGAGTCCGCTGATTTGCTGGTGCTGGACACAAAGAACATTGCAGATCCAGCACTAGCTGAACTGGTTGGTAGTCATCACGAGAGAGGCAAGGAGAAGTTCCAGTCATTTATGGAGGCCTTGGAGAATGAAGAAGAATGCACATTCTATAAGCCAATCAAGAAGAACAAGGCTTCTTTCTTCAAGCACGAGCAGGCAGCCAGCAGCTCCAAGGAGAAAGTGCTTAAAGATGACTCTCACTTGTTCTCCCGGCTCTTCATCTCCTGCCAAAACAGACAGTGTGACTTGCAAGAATTCTTCAAGCATGAGAACCAGTCACCACCTGCATCTCTGTGACAATGGCAGGCTTCGTATGTGCCAGAAGTCACAGCTAAATGAAATTCTTCAGGCACTGGTGACATTGCCTGACAGCGAACCAGAGGGAGACACCATCATCATTGATGGATCAGCGCTTATCAATTCCCTGCCTCCACGCAGCCCAAAGACTTTCGATGACTATGCAAAAGAAGACATCCTTCCAAAGGTGGAATCCTTTGGCACCAAATTCAAGCGAGTCGATGTCATCTTTGATGTGTACAAGAAGTCAAGTCTGAAATCTGAAACCAGGTCAAAAAGAGGTCAGGGGATCAGAAGAAGAGTGACTGGAACCAGCAAGACCCCAACAAACTGGAGAAGCTTTCTGCGGGATGACAACAACAAAACTGAGCTCTTCCACTTTCTCGCAGAGAAAATATGTCAGGCTGAAACCACAAGTATGGTCATCGTGACAAAAGGAGAAGATGTCATCAGCAACAAAAACAAATCCCTCGATGCTGTGGCCCCATGCTGTCATGAAGAAGCTGATACCCGTATATTTGTACATGGCAGAGATGCAACTGCAGAGGGTAGCAAGTCACTTATTATCAAAGCCAATGACACTGACGTGCTCGTCATAGCAGTGTCTAAGCTGCCATCCCTGCAGAGGCTTGGTCTTCAAAAAATGTGGATTGCTTTTGGGCAGGGAGCCAATGCTCGATGGATACCAGTCCATGAGGTAGTTTCTGCAATAGGACCTGAGAAAGCCAGTGGGATCCTGTATTTCCATGCATTCACGGGCTGTGACGCGGTCTCGTCTTTCCATGGGAAGGGAAAGAAATCTGCATGGCTGACTTGGGAAGTCTGTGATGAGGTTTCTGAAACCTTTACAAAACTCAGCAACTGCCCAACAGAGGTTTCTGAGGATGACCTGCAGAAGCTGGAGAACTTTGTTGTCCTCATGAATGACAGATCAAGTGCAACCACTGGTGTTGACGAGGCAAGGCTGAATCTCTTTGCCCGTAAGCAGAGGTCCTATGATGCGATCCCACCAACCAGTGTAGCCCTCATGGAACACACAAAACGTGCTGCTTACCAGGCTGGTATCATATGGGGTCAAGCAACAGTAACCAATCCAGAAGTCGTCAGTCCTGCCGACTGGGGATCGAATCGGAAGGGAGACATATGGCAGATCTGTTGGACAACGCTTCCACCTATTGCAGCCAGCTGTCGGGAACTGACCCAGTCTTCCTGCAAGAAAGGCTGCAACTGGAGATGCAAATGCTTTCGTTCAGGGCTCGCCTGCACTGCACTCTGCAGCTGCGTATGTCAGCTGTAGTGATACATATACATATGTATATTTAATGTTTATATTGTGTATATAAAGTATTAGGAGTATTATTTGATGTGGTATGTTGTTATTTAATAAATTAATATAAAGTGTTAATTTTCTACCATTTACAGTATCTAGGGTTCGATCCCCCACGAGGACCACATTGATTTAATTTCATTGATTTATTTGACTAAATATATATTTGGTTGGTGGGTTGGAGAAGTTAAAAAAAAAAAAAAAAAAAAAATGCTTGTGAAAGTAAAAAAAAATAGATTCAGCATGCAAGAAAACATAGAAATCGACTCCAAGATCATTCAAATCCATCAAGTACATGCATATCTATGAGCAAAACCATTTTCGGCAGACGCATTCGGCGTCCATCTTGAAAAATGGCCGCCATCTTGGATTTTTGAATGGCACGTCAGGCAGATTTGCTAAGTAGACCCTTGGGAACCACCATGCCAAATTTGGTGCTTGTATCACATTTTGCACAAATTTTCTATTATCTACCCCACTAGTAGGATTTCCCTTCTCCTTAATATGAATAGGAAAAGGTTAAGTATCTTTATCACACCATGGTGTAGTGGATTAAAGCATGGACACTCGACCTGACTGTCAGTGGTTCGGTTCCGGCTGGGAGTATTTAACAATTAATGGCTCAAGTGTATTTGTGATATATATATATATATATATATATATATATATATATATATATATAACCTTGTCATGATGACAGATATCACAGTACAAACCACAACAATACCCCTGCCACCAATACCAATTATTTGACCTACCCACATTACCACCACTGACACCACGTATTGGCTCTTTCTCTCTCTCTCTCTCTCTCTCTCTATCTCTCTCAATATACTAGATCTTGTGTTCACCACTGAAGATGAAAGTGTGACCAGCTTATCTGTTGGGGAATCACTTGGAGGTAGTGACCACAATCTAGTTAGGTTCTCTCTTCGCACCTTTAGCAGCAGACCCACCAATCCTCAGAGTGCAAAACTAGATATCCGTCGTGCAAATTTTGAAGGCCTTCGGAGAAGCTTATCCCAGATCAGACTTGAAGGTCAGAATGTTAATGCGATTTGGTGCTCATTCAAACAGCAGTTTATGGATCGACAAGCTGCATTCGTTCCAACTAAACTTACCAAAACAGGCTCAACCCAACCAAAATGGTTCACAAGCGACATAGCTTCAGCAATTATGAATAGAAAGGTTGCATAGAGAAAGGCCAAAAGAATTCAATACCAAAGTGATTTGCATTATTTCAAAAATATGTGTAGAGGAGTGAAATCTCTTATAAAGGAAGCAAAGCGGAATGAAGAACTAAGGGTTGCAGCCCTCTGCAAAGAGAGTCCTGAAGAGTTCTTCAGCTATATGAACAGCAGGAAGCCATTCAAAAGTAGCATTGAACCTCTAAAGGATCCAACAGGCCAACTTCAAATTTCTGATACTGATATAGCTAAATCCCTAAATGACTATTTTGCCTCAGTATTCAGAAGGGAAAATACCAGTGACATGCCAAGTCCAGGATTAGTGCATGAGGGTGAAGTTCTTAGCAAAATCAGATGTACCATAGAGGATGTAGCTAAAAGAATAGATAAGTTAAATAGGTTCAAGTCATCCGGCCCACATGGCTTTCTTCCTCGAGTTGTACGTGAAGTACGAGATGAAATCGCACCTTTCTTAGCAGACATATTCAATAAATCACTAGAAAATGGAGAAGTCCCTGAAGACTGGAAACTGGCAAAGGGGCTCACTAGTGTCCCAAAAATTATCGGCCAATTAGCTTGACTTCTATCATAGTAAAACTCTTAGAAGGGATACTAGTAGACAAGATAGTTGACTACCTAGAAACCCACAATTTAATTACAGATTCCCAACATGGATTCAGGTGACACCGATCATGTCTTACCAATTTGCTGGATTATTTCCATGAAATGCTGAGTGAGTATGACAAAAGTAGAGCCATAGACATCCTTTACTTAGATTTTCAAAAAGCTTTTGACAAAGTGCCTCATTGCAGGCTAATGTCAAAAGTGAGTGTTCTAAGTATCAATACAGAGGTCACAAATTGGATAGAAAGTTGGCTAACAGGTAGACAACAACGAGTGATAATCAATGGTGTTTCTTCTGAGTGGACTTCAGTCACTTTTGGAGTTCCACAGGGATCTGTCCTTGGCCCACTTTTGTCTATCATATATGTCAATGATATCGATATTGGTCTGTTGAGTGTGATCTCCAAGTTTGCAGATGACATAAAGCCTGGAATGAATGTGAAAGACCCAATAGGGGTTGAATAGCACAGGATGGACCTCAACAGACTGGGTGAATGGTCGGAGACATGGCAGATGCCTCTAAACTTCGAAAAGTGCAAGGTGATGCATATCGGCCAAGCAAACACCAATTCAGACTATTCGCTATTGGGAATGATGCCTCTGGAAGTGACTGACTAGGAAAAGGATTTGGGGGTTCTGATTAGCAGTGACCTAAAGTTTTCCAAGCAGTTAATTGAATTAGAGAAGAAAGCTCAGACATTTTTGGGCTATATTAAGAGGCAATTTAGGTATAGAAATAAGGAAATAGTCCTCACAATTTACAACACTCTAATACGGCCTCTCCTGGAGTATTCTGTTCACTTCTGGTCTCCAGCACTCAGGAAAGATATAGAGTGACTGGAAAGAGTACAAGCTAGGGCTACAAAACTTATTCCATCGATTAGAAGAATGAGATATGATCACCGGTTGAGAGCTCTTGATCTCTCAAGACAAGCAGACTACGAGGTCAGCTCATTGAAGTTTATAAAATTCTTAATGTGTTTGACAATGTGGATTATAGCAAAATGTTTAGCCTCAATATGAATACAACACGCAACCATGGCTGGAAATTGGAATTGAAAAGGTTGAGCACTAGTATCTGTGGACACTTTTTCACAAATAAGATCTGTTCTACCTGGAACAAACTTCCCTCCGAAGTTGTAAATAGTTCTTCAGTAGAGCAGTTCAAGAAGAGAGTAGATAGTATTTTGCACACTCTGTAAAGAGTGTAGTGCACTAAACAGTCTCTCTCCTTCCACTTCGAGTATCTCCTTGGAATGGACCGCAAGGTCTCTGAGATACTAACTATTCCTTGTAACTCCTTGTAACTCTCTTTCTCTCTATCTCTCTATACAGGCCTCCAGCCCAATCAGTGCAAACTGACCGAGAAATTTTCGAACAAATTGCAGATGTAAGTAACTCGCAAGATACCCTAATTTTTGGCGACTTTAATTTACCTACAAGTGGGGCGATACTCTTACTTTACACTCCGGACACGACTTGTATGCAAACTTGCAAGAGAGTTCGTACTATAAATTTTTTCGATCGCCATCCCGTGGTAATAACGTTCTTGACCTTGTACTTGCAACAAAAGAAGCATTAATAGAAAAGTTGAATGTTGGTGATAAATTGAGTAATAGTAATAACATCGAAGGGCGGTGCGCTCTTCGGCGCCACTAGCAAGAGTGGCGAACTCCACATAAGTGAACATAGGTAGGTGAGTGACCATCGTACGATCCCTTTCCATTTAAAATTCAATAGTAATGAACTCAATACCAACAAAGAGAAGGTCCCAAATTTCAAGAGAGCAAACTTCCGGAAAATTAAAGCAATACTCAAGGAAATCGACTGGAGTTCTGTGATTAACAATGGTGATCTAAACCAATCATGGAGATTTTTGACCTCCACTTAATCGAATGCAGTACATGAGTGTATTCCATTAAACAAACGAAGATCAGTACATACTAATAGGCCTAAGTGGTGGAAATAAAGACATTGCGGATTGTCTGTTTGCTAAAAAGAATGCTCACGATACATTTAAAATCTCTGACACCCATGAAAATAAAGTTATATCAGTAGATCTACAACGCAAAGCTAAAAAGTTAATCAAACAAAGTAAAAACACGCTAGAATTACATGTTGCAAATCAAAGTAAGACAAACCCTACATAATTTGATGGTTACATCATGAAGAAGAAAGTAGTGACTTCAAGGATTGGACCATTAGTCGATGAGAAAGGAGATTACAATAAAAATGAAGCAAAAATGAGTAATGCTCTCAACACCTTCTTTGCATAAGATTTTTACAACAGAAGATCTTAGTAATATCCCTACAGCATTGCCGGTTCAGATGGATAATTCTGACGTTTTAAGCATTATCAGCTTTACAGAGAGATAAGTTTTGAAATGTTTAGATAAACTCAAGGTAAAAAAATCGCCTGGACCTGATACGATCTCGCCTAAAGTTCTAAAGGAAGCTAAGTATGAGCTCTCCAAACCACTGACATTGCTCTTCCATTAATTCTTATAATCTGGGACTATGCCTGATCAGTGGAAGCTCGCAAACGTAACACTGATATTAAAAACAAGGAGCATATCCTTACCTAGTAACTATCGTCCAATTAGCTTAACCTCAGTTCTATGTAAAATGCTAGAAACACTCATAGGAGACAAACTCGTAAATCAGTTAGAGGAAAACAACATACTTAACACCTTACGAGCAGGTGGTGGAGTATATTTCACTGTGCCGCTCAGCTGTTTTTTTTTACCATAAATGGGGTTGTTTCCGTGCTCTTTTTCATGCATAAACAAGACCCAGAGCGTAATACATGTATGTATCCCTGAAAGGGCGTAAATTGAGCATTCCAATGACACCCGAACCATCCTTCTACGATCACTGGTTGTCTTGCAACGATCGTGCAACCAAAGGGCAAATTCGCTAAAATATGGTAATTTCTTTATATAATTACGTATGTAGCGAGGGAGTGAGGGTGGATGTAAGTGGAGTAAATCTCAGTAGGTCCACGGCGGCCGTGGCGAGCGGTCATGATGTAACCCATGCTCCTCCAGTCACTCGTCTCTCTCTCAGAGCCAATATTGCGCCAAAATTGCACTCGGACTTAAGTCGGGCCCCGCCACATAGTCCAAATTTTTCGATACGGACTTAAGTCGGGCCCCGATAGACAAGGGTTAAAGATACCCAACAAGATTTTTGTAATAAACGCTCCTGCTTACCATATTTCTTAGACTTCTTCCACGATATCCTCAACCTACAAGATGAGAGTAAAGCTGTAGATAGTATATACCTTGATTTGCAAAAGGCCTTTGACAAAGTTCCCCACAAACGTTTTTTGATCTAACTAAAATCGCATGGAATACAAGACGGTGTGTTTAAATAGATAGAAAATTGACTCAGTGACAGAAAGCAAAGAGTATTCATAAACAGTAAAGCATCCAAATGGATCAATGTAAGTAGTAGGTACCCCAGGGATCGGTATTGGGACCAGTTCTCTTCCTAGTTTACATTAACAACATAGATGAGGGTTTCACCTGTACAATCTCAAAGTTTGCTGACGATACAAACATTGCAAATAGCGGACTCTCAAATGAACATGTTGAAGATATGCAACATAATCTAGATAAGTCGTCACATTGGGCTCAAATTTGGCAAATGTTTTCAATGTGGATAAATGTAAAGTACTCCATTTCGGAAACAGAAATGAGAAAGCAAACTATTCAATGAATGGCACCCAGCTTAAGAGTGTAGTCAGAGAAACTGATATGGGAGTAACACTATCGAGGAACCTAAAACCGAGTCAACAATGTTCAGAAGTTGTTAAGAAGACAAAACAAAATAATTGGCTTTATAGGCAGGTCATTTGGGCATAAATCCAAAGACGAAATCCTAACTCTTTACAATTTCTTAGCCCGCCCTCTCCTGGAATATTGCATTCAATCCTGGTGCCCTTACTACCAAAAAGATATAGACAAACTAGAACGAGTTCAACATAGAGTTACCAAAATGATACCTTGCCTAAAGAAGAAACCATATGAGGAGCGTCTTAGATAAATTAAATATATTTCCTTTAACACAGCACAGATTAAGAGGCGACTTAATTCAAGTGTTCAAAATCATCAAAGGCATCGACAATATGAACTGTAATAAATATTTCACTATCGACCAATCAAATTACAAGCGGGGAAACGGTTGCAAAATTATTGGCAAATCTTTTAACTCACACGAGTCTAAGAATTTCTTCTTCAATCGAGTTGTCAACTTATGGAATGGGCTTCCCCGAGATGTCATAGACTGCAGCACCATTGACTCTTTTAAACTTCGCCTAGACAAATACCTTGCCTTGAATCCATGACTGACTGCATTTGTAAAATCCTGCCTCGGACATTTGTCCCAGGGCAGTCTTCCCTTTCCATTTTTCCCTTACCCATTCTAAACCACTGTTTGGGCACTTGACCATCAGTGTTTTGGAGGGCAAGCAGCCTTGAGAGGTCGCTGGACCTGTTGTTGCTTGATTTTCTTTGTCCTCCCTTTGTACCCTCTCTCTCTCTCTCTCTCCAGTCTCTCTCTCACCAGTCCTATGAGTGCAAAACTAGATTTCCGTCGTGCAAATTGTAAAGGCCTTCCGGGAAGCTTATCCCAGATCAGACTTGAGGGTGAGAATATTAATGCGATTTGGTGCTCATTCAAAGAGCAGTTTATGGCTCGACAAGCTGGATTCATTCCTACTAAGCTTACCAAATCATGCTTAACCCAACCAAAATGGTTCACAAGTGACATAGTTTCAGCAATTAGAAAGAGAAAGGTTGTCTACAGAAAGGCCAAAAGAAGTCAAGACCAAAGAGATTTAGAGTCCTTCAAAAATAGGCCTATGTGTAGAAGAGTAAAATATCTTATTAAGTAAGCAAAGCGAAATAAAGAACTAAGGGTTGCAGCCTTAGGAAGCCATTCAAAAGTAGCATTGAACCTCTAAAGGATCCAAAAGGCCAACTGCAAACCTCTGACACTGATATAGCTAAATCCCTAAACGACTATTTTGCTTCAGTATTCACAAGGGAAAATACCAGTGACATGCCAAATCCAGGATTAGTGCATGAGGGTGAAGTTCTTAGCAGAATCAGATGTACCCCAGAGGATGTAGCAAAAAGAATAGATGAGTTAAATAGATTCAAGTCATCCCGCCCATATGGCTGTTCTTCCTCGAGTTGTACGTGAAGTGCAAGATGAAATCGTACCTTTCTTAGCAAACATCTTCAATAAATAACTAGAACATAGAGAAGTCCCTAAAGACTGGAAATTGGCAAATGTGACCCCAATCTTTAAGAAAGGGGATCACTAGTGTCCCAAGAATTATCGGCCAATTAGCTTGACTTCTATCATAGAAAAACTCTTAGAAGGGATATTAGTAGACAAGATAGTTGATTACCTAGAAATCCACAATTTAATTAGAGACTCCCAACATGGATTCAGGCGACACCGATCATGTCTCACCAATTTGCTGGAATTGTTCCATGAAATGCTGAGTGAGTATGACAAAAGTAGAGCCATAGACATCCTTTCCTTAGATTTTCAAAAAGCTTTTGACAAAGTGCCTCATTGCAGGCTAATGCCAAAAGTAAGTGCGCTAGGTATCAATACAGTGGTCACAAATTGGATAGAATGTTGGCTAACAGGTAGACAAGAATGAGTGGTAATCAATGGTGTATCTTCTGAGTGGACTTCAGTCACTTCTGGAGTTCCACAGGGATCTGTCCTTGGTCCACTACTGTTTATCATATATGTCAATGACATCAATATTGGTCTGTTGAGTGTGATCTCCAGGTTTGCAGATGACATAAAGCTTGGAATGAATGTGAAAGACCCCAAAGGGGTTGAACAGCTCAGGATGGACCTCAAGAGACTGGGTGAATGGTCGGAAACATGGCAGATGCCTCTAAACTTGGAAAAGTGCAAGGTGATATATATCGGCCAAGCAAACTCCAATTCAGGCCATTCACTATTGGGAATGCCTCTGGAAGTGATTGACTTGGAAAAGGATTTGGTTGTTCTGATTAGCAGTGACCTAAAGTTTTCCAAGCAGAGCATTGAAGTAGAGAAGAAATCTCAGAAATGATTTGGTTATAAATTATTATAGTGGAGCAGATAACTGCAAATTTCAGGAGAATCGTTCATTTCCGGAAACAAGCACCAAATTTGGCACACATACTCCTTGGGGATTGCTCTTTTGATAAAACCCGTTAGCCACCTAAACATTCAAGATGGTGGCCATTTTTCAAGATGGACGCCATTGAATATAAAAGAAATATTGCATTTCGCAATAAAATCGCAAAGACTTGTCCTATTTGAATGATCTTGGTGTCAAAACATACATTTTTCACTATGTAGAATCCGAATTTGGAACCATGGACTTACTCACTAGCTTCCTTGTACCATAATATCAGTCCCGGAATCCTAATATTCTGCTAAATTAGAGGTTCATGTCACGTCTGACTCGGCTAAAATGCATGGTAGTGTATATCGTAGTAGAGTTAGAGGTTTAGTATGTGTAGCATCTTCCTGTACAAGGCTTCCAAACTGGACATGACATGATTCGGTGGGGGGGGGGGGGGAGACGTTGAGAGACTTGCAGCGGAAGGTGTAGAGTAGTAGCTCAACAGAGCGGATGTCAACGCACAGCCTGAAATCTACGGTGAGGACAAGTTCGTCATAATGTTCGGAGGCTTGCATATTGAGATGGCGGCACTGAAGTCCATTGGAACTCTACTCCAGGACAGTGGTTGGACAGGAGCCCTCTTGGAGGCAGGGATAGCATCTCCTGGGACAGCAGATTCATTTCTGACAGCTTCGAGCATCACTAGGACACGACAGATGCACCAGATAACAGCATGCAGTCTGTACAAGCTTCTGAAGGCAGCCCACACGGACTACTCGAAAGAGACAGATGAAAAACCCGAAGAGGTGCCTAGCTTCGAAGCTTGGTGTGAGCATCGCAAACTGCAAAGTCCCCAGTTTCATTTCTGGTATATGGTGCTGTCAATGGAACTGGTGATCCTCTTGTTGATCCGATCATTCAGGGAAGCCAACTTCTTCCTGTACTGTCTGTCACTGGCTGAGCTGATACCGTACTTCTTTGCCAACAACAATGTAAACTATGCACAATGGCTTCCGATCCACTACAGAGACATGGTGACCCTGGAACAGAAGCATCCTCAGCTGGCTCAGGAGTTCCAGAGTGGAAACTTTGTTGTACACAGATCGAGCCGACAGTTCTCAGCAATGGCTATTGACCAAGCTCACGAGCAGGCCAATGCTGTCATCAAGGCAGCCGGGGGTGTGATCGGCGTGACTGAAGACCCATCAGCACTGAGAAGATTGATGATAACTGGTCCTCAAGTCAGCCACTTGGTTGCACAGTATGAGGCAGCATGTGGGACCAAAGAGGGTACTGAACACACCAGCCACCATGAGGAGACAGAACGAGCACAAAGAGTGTTCCTTGAGAAAGTAGAAAAGCTCTCACAAGCCATGACAGATATGTGCAATCCTTTCCAGGAGGAGAGTCGGGACCTGCTTTCGCTTGATACAAAGGATAATGCTCACCACACTGCCGCCGAGCTGATTGGCACACACCTTGAGAAAGGCAAGGTCCTTTTCCAGGAGTTTATGAAGGGACTGGAAGGGGAAGAAGAATCCACCTTCTATGAACCAATCAAGAAGAACAGGGTTGACTTTTTTCGACAGTTTTATTTTTATTTTATTTTATTTTTTAAAGAGACAATGAACGGAGGAAGGAAAAACACAGATAAAACAAAAAGGTCCATGTGCCGAAAGGCATCCTCCATTCATAAAATGTTTGTAACAACTGGATTTAAACATTTGTAGATTGTAAGTTTGTGGAAAGCAATTCGAGGGAAGTGAATTCCAAAGAGTAGTAGTTCTAGGGATAAATGAATTTTGATAAACAGAAGTTCTGCATTGTGGAGGAGAAAGTGTAAATTCATGGGCACTCTCAGCTGCCCTAGTTCTACGGGGAAAGATGTGGAGAGTCGGCACAATTGAAGCAAGTTCCTCGGAACAATTGCTGTGAAAATATCTGTAGAATAATGCAAGGGATGCAACGTTTCTTCGTATGGCTAATGTAGGAAGGTCCTGTGTGATTGCAGGGTTATTGATTAATCTAATAGCTTTATTTTGAATTTTGTCCAACTGCCTCAATGCAGCCTCTGTTGACTCTTCAAAGCAAAAAGTGCTGAAGGAAGACTGTCAACTGTTCTCCAAGCTGTTCATATCATGCCAGAGCAGAGAGTATGACTTGAAGGAGTTCTTCTGTCATGAGAACCAGTCACATCCTGCTTCCCTCAGTGATGGTGAAAAGCTCCACACCTGTCAGAAATCCCACCTCACTACCATTCTTCAGAGCCAAGTTACAACCCCTGAGGCAGAGCCAGACGCCGACACCATCATCATTGATGGTGCAGCGTTGGTGAACAGTCTGCCCCCACGGAGTTCGAAGACGTTCGAAGAGTACGCAATGCTCGATGTCCTTCCTAGAATACAAGCATACTCTACCAAGTACAAGAGAACAGACATTGTGTTTGATGTCTACCGGCCATCTAGTCTGAAAGCTGAAACTAGATCAAAGCGAGGACGCGGGGTGAGACGCAGGGTGACAGGGAAGGGAAAAATGGCGAAAATTCCTGAGAGAAAATGACAACAAAGCCGAGCTGTTCAACTTTCTGGCTGATAAGATTGCACGTGTGGCCACACCAAATGTGGTCATTGTGACCAAGGAAGAAGATGCTGTCAGCAACCGCACTATCAATCTGGCTTGGGTGGCACCATGCAGTCATGAAGAAGCTGACACGCGGATCTTTGTGCATGCCAGGCATGCAACAGAAGCAGGCAGCAAAGTCATCATGGTCAAAGCCAGCGACACAGATGTTGTCATCGCAGTCAGTGTTCTGCAGGCACTTCAGGACCTAGGTCTGCAGCAGTTGTGGGTTGCCTTTGGCCAAGGGCAGAACCTGAGGTGGGTTCCTGTACATGACTTGTGTTGCACTCTTGCAGAAAAAAGCAAAGGGATGCTCTTCTTCCATGCCTTCACTGGCTGCGATGTCGTTTCAGCATTCCGTGGCAAAGGGAAGAAGTCTGCTTGGCAAACCTGGGATGTTTGTGATGAGGCTTCCGGTGTCTTCAGCAAACTTAGCCAGTACCCACCGGTATTTGATGATGAAGACCTGGAGACCTTGGAGAAGTTCGTGGTCATGATGTACGACAGATCCAGCACAGCTGAAGGTGTCGATGATGCGAGGTTGGACATGTTTGCTCGGAAGCAGAGGCCGTACGAAGCCATTCCTCCAACCCGAGCAGCACTGAAGCAGCATGTGAAGCATGCTGCCTACCAGGCGGGCTGCATCTGGAGTCAGTCAACAGTACGTCAACCAGAAACGCAGACTCCTGCCAACTGGGGCTGGACCAAGAAAGGAGATCTGTGGCAGATCGTTTGGACAGAGCTCCCACCCATTGCAGAGAGTTGCCAGCAGCTGACCAAGTGTGGATGCAAGTCGGAATGCTGCGGTCGATGCAAATGCTACTGCTTTGGTCTGACCTGCACGGCACTGTGCAGCTGCAGATGCGAGGTTTAGAAGCGTTGTATACTCATCCAGGCAGCAAGACAATAGTGACAAACAAGTATAGCCTACTGCTACATGTACATCCAATAATATATCGGACTGATGGTGCCTATGATATGGGCACTTTTTACCCTAATTATGATTCCGGGACTGATATTATGGTACAAGGAAGCTAGTGAGTAAGTCCATGGTTCCAAATTCGGATTCTACATAGTGAAAAATGTATGATTTGACACCAAGATCATTCAAATAGGACAAGTCCTTGCGATTTTATTGCGAAATGCAATGTTTCTGTATATTCAATGGCGGCCATCTTGAAAAATGGCCGCCATCTTGAATTTTTAGGTGGCTAACGGGTTTTATCAAAAGAGCAATCCCCAAGGAGTATGTGTGCCAATTTTGGTGCTTGTTTCCAGAAATGAACGATTATTCCAGTTATCTGCCCCACTATTAGGAGGCAATTTAAGTTTAAAAATAAGGAAATAGTCCTCACATTTTACAACGCTCTGATACGGCCTCTCCTGGAGTATGTTGTTCAATTCTTGTCTCCAGCACTCAGGAAAGATATAGAGCGACTGGAAAGAATACAAGCTAGGGCTACAAAGCTTATTCTAACGCTTAAAAGAATGAGCTACGAGGACCGGTTGAGAGCTCTTGATCTCTTGCCGTTGGAGACAAGCAGACTACGAGGTCAGCTTATTGAAGTTTTTAAAATACTTAATGGGTTTGACAATGTGTATTATAGCAAACTGTTTAGCCTCAATACGAATACAACACGAAGCCATGGCTGGAAATTAGAATTGAAAAGGTTTTGCACTAGTATTTGTGGACACTTTTTTCATATATAAGATCTGTTCTACCTGGAACAAACTTCACTTCAAAATTGTAAATAGTTATTCAATAGAGCAGTTCAAGAAGAGAGTAGATATTATTTTGCACACTCTGTAAAGAGTGTAGTGCACTAAACACTCTCTCTTCTTCCACTTCGAGTATCTCTTCGGAATGGATCACAAGGTCTCTGAGATACTAACTATTTCTTGTAACTCCTTGTAACTATATATCTCTCTCTCATACACAACTATTCCTATCACGCCTCCGGTACTTTTATCATAAACACCGTAGGGAATCCCCCCCCCCCCAACCTCAGCTCCTACTCAACCTCATAAATACGGAAACCTAACATAATGCTATACCTTGTTCCAAATAAGTAGACCAAAACTCTTGAACATTAACTTCTATAACTCACAAACGACTTGAGTAATCTATGTCCCAAATGCGAAAAATACGGTCTCAATAAACCCTCTTAGTAGCATAGGTCCTTCTTAAACTGCCTAAGATCATCACATTTTAGCAATAATCAAGGTTAAAGAGTCGTCATGGTGCTGAAGGGGTTAATTGTGGTTAAGGATTAGGGCGGTGTCACACGATCCCTTTTTACTGGCAATTTTCGATAAACCAGTTTATTCTCACACTATATTCGGTGTCACACGAGCAGGTTGAATTCTCCTTATAAAAGTCCCATTAATTCTTTCCGTGCCTGGCCTTAAAAGATATTGGAGAATATTTCCTGTTTTCAGCTAGAGGCCAGCCCCGCAACAACGCAACGCAACACAACAAGCGTATTGTCATCTCTCTATAACCCTCTTTTGTATGTTTGCACTCACGATAACTCAATGAAATATACTGTTACATTATCATGTTTTATGTTTTACACTCGCCGAACGGCATATAAATCTTCCTGTGATTCCTGGAACTGGGAGTTTTGTTGAATTCTCTGCATTTTGGTGCGCTTATAAATACACAAAAAATTGCCTAACCTAGGTTATATATTTATATATATCCAGCGGCAGTACTCATTGTTATCTAGCGATGGGTGAAGGCTAGAAGTCTCTAGACCAAGTGGTTCAGTTTTTATAGTGAAAATAAGTAGGTCAGTTATGGCCGCCGGGAGCCTAGAAACCGTGTAGGCCTACACTCCCGGTTTTGTTGGAATACTGAAAACTGTTCGAATGCGGCGACACAGTAGTTGCGGCCACGGCCTATTTACATTCGTTCAAGATTTGATTATGGATTATGTATTATGTAATAATATTGATTATATTGATTATTAATTTACTGATGTATTTCACCATTGTAACCATTCCTAAGTCACTGTCGTCTGCTTTCATGCATCGTTTCAGACTCAGGTTCAGCAAGTATAAGCTTTCGTAAGGCCTGCATGCAAGCAGGAGCTACATGACTGACTGGCTATGTGTTCTTGTTCTTGTTGGTTATACGGACCACCCGATAAGACAACAACACTTTCTCTAGTGCGGTTTTAAGTGGTTTTAAGCCATGAAATAAGGCTAGGGAGCTATGTATGCCACCCATTTGTCATGGAGAAAGCTTGATATGGAGCTATGTAGGCCACCTGGGCAAGAAGGGTTAAGAGACAGTATGAGTTATGGCCTGTAACATGAAATATGCCTCACATTCGAGCCAGATATATAGTTCTCACAATTACATGTAGAAATAGCCCTGTTTTCCATGAATTTCAACTTCTAAAGCATCTCTTGCTTGGACATAGACCCTCTCACAACCAAGGTTTGTAGCAGACTGATATTACTATGGTGAGGAAGCATCTGCCAACAAGCGGAGTGGCTAGGTGCTACCAACTCAGCTGGTAAAACTAAAATTTAAGGGTACATCACCCTCAGCGGATGGTTTAAAGTATGTGAGCCGATGTTATTTTGTTTTATTTATGCTTTCATCTTTCTTTCCTTTTTTTGAGGGGACGGGGGGGGGGGGGGGGGGTGGGGTGCTATAAATCATAATTGAAGGCTTTAACTGTTTTTATATATTTATTTATTTATTTAACCCGTACAGCCCCAGCGACGCGCCTGACGCGTCGGCGATGTATGTAACGCACAGCCCCAGAGACGCGCCTGGCGCGTCACCCTAATTGCGCCGACCGTAACCTCAGGTGTAGCCACTCAAGAGGGCTCAGATTTGTATGGGAACTGTGTACGTATCCCACGCAACCGTGCCGATGGTTGAAAACTCTCAAGTCCACGTGCGTGCGCGTGAGCGCGCAATAACCTGGTTTTTTGGGGTAATTGCTTTCAATTTTTTACTCTTGTAAAATACGTTTTCGGGGGCTCTGTAGGACCATTCTTTAAGCTTTTTGAGCGGTTTTTCGTGGTTTTTCCTTCATTCCTAACCCATTCGCTATTGTTTCTGGAATAAAACCATTTTTTGAAAACCGGCCGGGTTCTGGTGAACAAACATTACAAAACTAGCCGGGGCCGGACGCGGTAGCGTCATATGAGTCTGAAAGAGTTAATATAAATGTACACTCCAGGACCAGCCACTTGCATTCTTTTTTTTTTACTGAAAACACATGAGGTGGGTTAGAAATGAAGGAAAAACAACAAAAAAAGCACTCACCTACTGTAGGTCATTTATAGGAGTCCTGGGGTCAGCGGAAAGTCGCGTTTAACATGGGGTGATGGGTAAGCAAATACTGGATAATCACTCCCGCGTGCGCCCGCAAGCACACGGCTGCACTTGAAGGGTTGCCAACCATCGGTATTGTTCCGTAGGATCCTAAAGTAGCTCCCATACAAATCTGAACCTTCTAGGTGCCATAGGACAAGAGTAATTAAGGCGGACGCATCCAGTGCGTCGTCGCTGGGGTTTAGCCTTACATAAATAGGCGGCGCATAACGTGTGTCGCTAGTACTCAAGGGGTTCAGCTGACCCCACTCCCTCACCCCTTAACCTCCATACAAGCTAAACTTTCACAATTTTCGATAACAAATGTTCTGGTCAAAGGCGTGTTCCTCCAAAATTTGAAACCCATATAATCTTGCACACAGTATTATTGCACCACTTCCAGGGAAAAATATTACTCCTAGCTTCAAAATGCTTTAACAAAATCTGGTACATCGCACGTTAGTGAAAAAGTAATGGCTTCTGCATTGCGAGGCCAATTTGAATTTTGTGCAACTCATGAAGCCTCTCTCTCTCTCTCTCTCTCTCACCTGAATATTGCACCTGGAATTGTATATTATATAAAGCCATGAGGACAAGACAGGCGAGACACAAACAGGAAGGGAGCGTAATGGAAGACTGAGGCAGAGGAGGAGGAGCAGGAGGAAGAAGAAGAAGAGGAGGATGCAGAAGAAGAAGAAGAAGAAGAAGAAGAAGAAGAAGAAGAAGAAGAAGAAGAAGAAGAAGTAGAATAAGAAGAAGAAGAATTAGAAGGGGAGGAGGAAAAGAGGACAAAGAGGACAACGTGAGAAAGGCAAGGGAGATAAGACATACTGCAAAACACGGAGGGAAGGTTGTTAGGGGATGTCACACTAGGGATTACAAAATTATGTAGGGGTAAGATGTCACCCTCAAGAAGGCTGGGGGAAGGACGTCACACTGAGAAATACATAGACAGGGTGTTATTAAGACAGAGAGAAGGTTAGGAGATGGAACACTGGAGGAGACAGAGACTTACAGATGACACACTGGGTGAGACAGAGACATACAAATGACACACTGGGGGAGACAGAGACACATAGATGACACACTAGAGGAGACAGAGACATACAGATGCCACACTGGGTGAGACAGAGACATACAGATGACACACTGGGTGAGACAGAGACATACAGATGACACACTGGGTGAGACAGATACATACAGATGACACACTGTGGGAGACAGACACATACAGATGACACACTGTGGGAGACAGAGACATACAGATGACACACTGGAGGAGACAGAGACATACAGATGACACACTGTGGGAGACAGACACATACAGATGACACACTGTGGGAGACAGAGACATACAGATGACACACTGGAGGAGACAGAGACATACAGATGCCACACCTGGGGGAGACAGAGACATACAGATGACACACTGGGTGAGACAGAGACATACAGATGACACACTGGGTGAGACAGAGACATACAGATGACACACTGGGTGAGACAGAGACATACAGATGACACACTGTGGGAGACAGACACATACAGATGACACACTGTGGGAGACAGAGACATACAGATGACACACTGGAGGAGACAGAGACATAGTTATAGAGGTTAGTGGTTAAGGGGGGGTTGACACATTTATTTGCTCAAGTATGTATCTATTTAAAATGTGTTTAGTTTCTTCCCTAGACCTCCATCAAGCTTAAAAAAATCACTCGCCTAAGACCCTCCCTCAAGAAAAGAACATTCATTTTGGATAGAAAAAAATCCCAGCCGAAGGCCGGTTCCTCTCAAAATACAGGCTCACTATCGCTCGCCAGGAAAAAATCGACAATTAAATGACACGAAGTCTTAATATCGACAAAGACATGGGGTTAAAGGTTTTAAGATCGCCAAACTAATGGGCCGAACGTCTAAAAATCTGAAAGCTAATGGGGTTCAATATGAGGAAGAAGGGGGACCAGAAAAACGACCCATCTCCCCTTAAGATCTTTTGCTTAATTACGAGTAATAGACTATAGTGAAAAGCCTCAGGAAAGCCATCTACTAAATGGACTGATGGAGTGATGATGACGATTAGTTTTATTATTGCATTTGTTTATATTATTAATATCATTGAATCATTATCATAATTATCCGTATGATTATTGATATTATATATTTATTTATGTGATTAATATTAGGTATATTTTATTTAAGATGTGTGTGAATTTGTATTTTGTTTTTGTGTGTTCATTGTTTTCTGTTGTGTTTTGTGTTGTCCCTATTCTTGCTCTGTCGGCCACCCCTCCCCCCACCAAAAAAAAAAAAAGGGGAAAAGTGGGGATTGGGCCTGCGTATATACAGTATATATAGATAGATAGATATATTTATTGTATATCATTATCATTATTACAATTATTAGTTACTATTTACTGTATATTATCGTAATCATTGTCATCATTATTAATATTATTATGCTTCATATACATTATGACAATATATTTACAACAGAAAGACCATGATACCTAACATAAGACTAGTTAAATTATAAATGATAAGGGTTTAGGAAATTACTAACAGCTTACCTACGCAAAAGTTATTTACATTTATATATAGTTGGAATAATATTTTACCGTTCGTAGCGTAGTTGGGGGAAACGGGTGTGAAAATATCTGCCGGGCAAAAAACACATAGAGTACTTTCAATTGAACATTTTGGATACAATTTGGATGTGCTCGGTGCAATGAATGTGTTGCAACCAATATTTGTTAGCAAAATTAATACTATAAACTATATATTATTGATGTTGACGTTTGCTGAAATACAACCGAATGAGGTATGAACAATTATATGTAATGATAAAATATATATATATATATATATATATATATATATATATATATATATGGTTGAGTGGTCTTGTCACTGGACTGGTAATCCAATGGACCCAGGTTCAAATCCCAATATGTCAATGGGATGATATTATTGAGATGGAATTTGTGCTGTAGCCTACCTAGTATCAGTGTATTATCACAAAGCCCACCGAAACGCTCAATAAATACCCTCATTGTTCGCTAATTAAATAGCACTATATAAATATTCCCATATTCATTATATGCTACAGGGGTGCAATGCCTAGCGAGTTCATTGCTCAATAGGTGGCATTGTGAGAGTGAGGGTCAGAGTCTAGGAGATGAAACAGTGAAGCAGCGAGGAAGCCTCAGAGATGGGGCTGCTTCAAGCCGTGAGTGATCAACTAAGCCTACTACATCCTGCAAAGGCAAGATGGCAGGGGCTGGTTGCAGCTAAAAAGTGCTTCACATGTCTCACCCCCTAGACTGGAACAAGATTTCATGGGCTTCTCCATTCAATGTAGAACGGTTGAATGTACAGGCTCTCAGCCTATGCCCGAGAGGGAGTAGTTTGAATATATATATATATATATATATATTGCTATGCCACGTTTATAATAAAACGTGAGGTAGTCTGATTGCGATTTCCACCTTAGGAATCAACGCTAATCATCAACTGAGATGCCTCTCTACTGGGCAAAGATTAACCTTAATTCTATAGTGTGTGTGTGTGTGTGTGTGTGTGGTTGAGTGGACGCGAGCCTGAGCGGCCCTCTAGTAAACAGGATTATGACGTCACAAAGCTCCTCCCTTTGGTTCATTAGCTGGCTCGTGATTGGTAGAGATCCTGCAGTAAGAGAGAGTTGCCAGCTTTTTCTTTGGACAGTATTTTGGTTCAGTAATTATCCCTTTTAAGATACTACACCTTATATAATTTGTATTTGACTAATTTAGTATTCGAAGTAGACTATCAATACAACTGGAAGACAATGGTCAAATCTTACAACAATTATCCGTTATAAACAACCAATCGATCACATAAACTCAACAATTAGGGTAATGCAAAACAATATATTCCATTGTCAGACAATTCACGATATTGTGTAGGCAATTACGAACACATAAACTACTTCAAAACTAATAGACATGCTTCATAATTCCAAACAATTGCGTTTACAGACAGAGTCAATTATATATTATGTAAACATTTACATAACACACGTAAACAATGATAATATAACTAAACAATCACAAATCATCATGCATGCGGCAGTGTCTCTGTCACGTAGTTTACGAAGGGGCTGCCGAAAGATATATTCGTACAATATAATTATATTAATTGCAAGAAACTTTATGAACCTATATACTGTATTAGTTCTGTATGACATTACACCTTTTATCAAATGTATTTGATTAATTTAGTATTCGAAGTAGACTATGAATGCAACTGGAAGTGTGACGCATGTCCAGTGTGAGCATGCAGTACAGAACGCCTAGTCATGCCCCACTCTCGCTAGGATCGTCAGGGCAGGAACTTTGGCTGTAGTCTATGTAGAGTTTCATAACTTAGTTCATGTGAGCCGTTGTACTATAAGTAATATGAATATGTATTTTGTTTTCATCTGAGTCAACGAGTTCTATTTTATATCATTAGTTATAAGTATTGTGTGTAAAACTTATTTGTAATGATGGGAGAGGCAGCCACAGTTGGGGGTCAGTGGGTGCGCCATGCGGGAGGTGGGCCTAACTCACTAGCACTCCCCCCCTCCCCCCTCCCCTCAGTGCTAGGAAAGCCTTTGTCTATCCCAGAGGAGAGAGAGAAATTACGTAATGATTGTCAGTGGGCGGTCCTTAGTAGTTCACGTTGGGCTCACTAGAGGGCCGGGTATAAAAAGGGAAGTCTAGCCATTTTTTGATCAGAACTCATTAGGCAGAGCGACTTCTCATTTCCCTTGCTAACTATATATATTCTTCTGACTGATGTGAACTTTCTCTACTACCTTACATTCTTATCTCCTCTTTTCCCTACCCTTTTTAACTTCCATGGTCCCGTTGGTGCAGAGCTAGTCAGCCAACGTATTATCGCTTGAGTTCTCATGAGATACATGCCTATTAGATAGCCTATTTTGGAAGGGTTAACTTAGAATAGGATTGATTTATGTTTGTTGCACTTGTATATGCATTTCCCTGTGTGTTATTATTATTATTCCTGTTTTCTGCTGGCCTAGGTAATGCTAGTATGGGGTAAGGCTTTTCTGTGTTACGAGTTGTTGTTTGATGCAGTGGTTAAGCGATAAACCTGCATACTCGTTTCGGTTCAGTGAAGCCTAGGTTGTCTTCGCGGCTGACTGTGTTGAGTTAATAATTTACAGTGCGTGAGGGCAAGAGCCTAACCACCCTGTATTTTATTAACAGTTTGTTTATACTTTGTCAAGGAGCCGGGAGAAAACCAGATACAAGGGATCTGGATTTCTCAAAGTGCACTTGTTAGTGTTAACGTAATACTTTAAACAGTTGTGAGGACTTCGCTAGGCTATGAGCCGTTTTTGCTCAGTCACTGCTACCTTTTGCCCACAGTACCCCAGCTAGACTTTACTCGATTAGTAGATACAGAATAGTATTGAAGCTTTCCTTATGTATGATATTGTTTATGCACTATTGATTTCATGTGTTGCACGCTTGGCTACTTTAGTGATTAGTGGCCCACGAGCACAATCCGAGTAGGCTATTGCCGTTGCATTTGCGGAGTACTTCTTTTTAATGTTTGCCATTTACTATTGCATATTCTTTTAATTATTCTTATGCCAATTTAAACCTTTAATAGTATTTAATTGCCTGTGTTTTGCTTATTGAATTACTGTTCAAAATCCGATACGTACTTCTTACGAGCATCCGAGAAGCATCTAACTTTTTTCAGAAGATTCCTTGCTCGATGCTTAAGGACTATTAATTAACGTAACGTAATAGTGCCGATCCGAAGTAGAGGGTGGAGGACTTCTTAAGTTCTTAGTCAAGGGTGGATTACTTCAGCTTCGGCCAACACTATTCTTTGGTGTTGTTGTTTCTTACTTCATTGTTTGATTGTTGACCAGACTAGATAATTCCTGTCTCTTTATTAGTCTGTTGTTGAACACTAGTACCGAGTTCTTGTATACCCCGTTATAGCAGATTGAACTCTGGAGGGTATTGGTGTTTTTTGTTCGGCTGGCAGTACTCAGGGGTTGGGATCGTGTGTTTCCGTTGTGGCAGCGAGCCGTATTCGAGTCCTGATTGAGAGCCCTTGTGTACCCGAGTGCCAGGTCGTAACAAATGGCGACCTTGCTTAGGATTTTGTGAACAGTATACATTTTGCAGAGTTGTACAACATTTGTTTGTTTGTATTTTAGCGTGCATATTGAAGAATATTTTTTTTGTATGGCAATTAGTAAAGCATTTAAGAGACTCCAGTTAATTTAGTAATTAGTGCTTGCATATGAAGTTTAACACTTTTGTCTCGAGAATTTGTTTGTGGACTTCAGTATGTCGTGCATTAGCACTGACGATGAGCGAGAGATGCCATTTGAAGGTGTGCCGTTAGTAACCAGTGAGGAGGATGCTAGAGTTTTTGTGAGTAAGCGGTACCACGTGACGAAGGAGAGGCTGACTGGGGTGGATGTTTGTGGCTTGCACCTGATAGCCAAGGTTTTGGGCATTTCCAATGTAGTAGGGATGTCCAAGGGGGAGCTGATTTCCTGGGTGTTGCGTGGGCGACATGGGGTTTCGGAGGAGAGGGCGTTTGGGGGGGTTCCTCCCCAGATCCCCTCTCACTCGACTCCCACAGTGCCGTCCACTCAGTTACCGGAGGTTAGCACTCTCCCACAGAGGGATGAGAATTGGCAGATTGGAGTGCCCTCGGGTGGTGCACATGGTGGTTCCCCAGTTTTGCCCCCCCTCCTTCAGTAGTGGCAGCTCCCTCTTCCTGCCTGTCTCCAGATATGGTATTTAGACTTGAGCTTGCTAAGATTGAGGTTAGGAAGCAGGAGATTGAGGCTAGGAGGCATGAGGCTGAGCTTAGGTACGACTCGGAGATATATTGTGCTAAATTAGATTTAGATAAGACTCGTGTCACGGCCTAAGTAAGAGAACAGTCCTTGGCCCAATTAGTCAAATTGGTGCCGGTATTTAGTGAAACTGAAGTCACAGAATTTTTTAATCGTTTTGAGAAGATGTGTAGGGAGCATAATTGGCCTGAAGAGAAGTGGGCAGCTCTAGTCTCCTCAAGACTTACGGGTAAGGGTCTGAAGGCTTATGATGCACTGCCTTTAGAGTCTTGCATTGACTACCCAGAATTGAAGAGAGCTGTCCTACGGGCATACGAGTTGCAACCGGAAACATATCGATTGAAGTTTCGGGGTGTTACAAAGACTAGGGAGGCGACCTTTCTTGAACATGCCCGGGACTTAAAAGATGCACTTAAAAACTGGACACGTTCTGAGAAAGCTGAGACGGCCGAACAGTTGACTGAGTTGTTTCTGCTCGAGCAGTTTTATAAGTGTACTGGTGCAGAAATGACTTTAACTATTAAAGAAAAGAACCCAAAAACTCTACAGGAGGCAGCTGAGATGGCTGACCTCCGGCTATCACTAATTCGTGGGTGCGGGTCTGCCCAGCGTAGTGAGGCAGGTAACAAGGGGCGTGACGCCCCACCCCCCCGAGTTAGTGATATACCTTATGCAAACAAGTACAAGAGCCATGATACCAAGACTGACCACAAGACTAGGACCGTCCCATTTAAGAAGGGGCCGGGCCCTTCCCAGTACCAAGGGAAGCCCAAAGGGGAGTTGGAGTGTTATCAATGTCATAAAAAGGGGCACTTTGCAAGAGTCTGTCCTAGCAAACCACCTACAGCAGCTGTGTCTTTGGCCTGCAACATTGGTGTGTCTCCGAAGTCATCTGAGTTTGCCCGGGGCAGTTCGTCAGAGGCTGAGGCACAGCCAATGCAGAAGCACCTGGGAGGCTCGAACCCTGCTCAGGATGTTTTTTGCGACCATAGAGGGCGGGGTTGCGTGATGTGGGCGGGGCGCAAGCATGGAGTAGAGGTCTTGCGTGATACAGGTGCTTCCCAGACTCTGATGAAAAACTTGACTGGCTACCCTATAAACGCGGCTCGGGTGGTAGTGGTGCAGGGTATTAATGCAACTCGGTCATACCCGCTGGTGCGGTTGGAGTTGGAGGTGGATGGTGTGGCACGTGAATTGGATGTCGGGATTGTGGAGAAACTGCCAGTGGAGGGCGTCGACCTTCTTCTCGGCAACGACTTTGCAATGCCCGCTTCTGAGGTTCTACCCTTAGTCGTTGCCGAGAGGCCGGCCGACGTGAGTAGGGAAGAGCAAGAGTGGGTCGAGCGGTGCCAGACACAACCCATGGCGTGTGTTGTCACCCGAGCTCGGGCAGCTAAAGTGTCACAGCCTAGTCCTCCGTCTTCAGACCAGCGGAGGAACGATCAACAGGAGGAGGCTAAAGCTGGAGTTGGTTTTAAGAGTTTTGACTCGGCGGCTCTCCTGGGTGATTCAGTATTAGCACCATTACTTAATTCTGGAGTAGCCCCTGGGCCTGTCATCGAGAGTGACGAGGCTGGGCATGACGAGTCTCCACGACAGCAACGTAATGTACATCGAGAGAGACAGAGGGAGCAGCCCAGTATCGGGGAAGGTCATGCATTGCTCCGGGAGCAGTTAGATCGCTTGGCACCCTCAGATATACGTCGGTTGCAACTAGAGGACCCTGAGCTCCAAACGTGTGCTAATGGAGCTGTAGAGCTCGACGAGGACAGCGATGCACAGCCAGGAGATTTTTTTTGTTTAGAAGGCATCCTCTATAGGCGTTTTCAAGACCCTAAACATAGTTGGCAAAAGGGGTCCGGAGTAGTGGACCAGTTGGTGGTGCCACGGGAGTGCAGGGATAGCCTACTGAGGTTGGCGCATGACACACCACTGGCAGGACATCTAGGGGTGAGAAAAACGGTGGCGGCTTTGGGGAAATTGTTTTGGTGGCCGGGGATGAAGTCTCATGTGCAGTCATGGATAAACTCATGTGATATTTGTCAACGTGTCGGGAAACCGAACCAAGTTATTCCTAAGGCTCCGTTACACCCTATTCCTGTGATTGGGCCACCCTTTAGTAAAATTATTGTTGACATGGTTGGTCCACTCCCTCCCACTAAGGCTGGAAATAAATTTTTGTTAACCATAATGGATGTTGCCACTAGATACCCCGATGCATACCCTATGAAAAATGGAATGGCTAAGACGGTAGTCAGTAACTTGTTGTGGTACTTCTCAAGGTACGGGTACCCGGAGGAGATTCAGTCTGATCAGGGATCTAATTTCACCTCCAACATGTTCAAGCAAACAATGCAACAGCATGGGATACGAGCAGTAGTATCGTCAGCGTATCACCCTGAGAGCCATGGGGTGCTTGAGCGGTGGCATGCTACACTTAAAAGCATGCTCAGGTGTTATTGTGCTGACAACGGTATGGATTGGGATCTTGGATTGCCTTATGTGCTGTTTGCTGCTCGGGAGGTACCTGGTGAGAGCCTGGGATTTAGTCCAAACGAGCTGATTTTGGGCCACCGTGTCAGGAGCCCCCTTAACATGCTGAAAGAAATTTGGGAGGGGACTGTGCAGCCTTGTCCATTATTAAAGTATGTGCTTGAAAGCCGTGAGCGCATGCTTAAGAGTCTGGAGATGGCAGGTAGAAATTTGACAGAATCACAAGCTTTGATGAAGGACAGGTATGATCGCAAAGTGAGGCTCCGGAAGTTCACTGTAGGACAAGAGGTATTAATTTTGTTGCCTTTGGTTGGTAACCCCCTCTCTGCGAAGTACACTGGACCTTATAAAATTGTAGAAAAAATTTCAGACTTAGATTACCTTGTTGCCACTCCAGACAGGAGGAAAAAGAACCAGTTATGTCACGTGAACCTTATTAAAGAGTATGTGAGGCGCCCCTCTGAGCCTCTCACTGTCCCTGTGTTGGCTTGTTGCGGCCGTGGTGGAGAAGGAGAGGGGGACAGTCAAGCTTCAGAGGAGGATAGCTGGGATCAACATGTTTCAGCGGATCAGTGGGCGGGGAACTCGAGCCTAAGGGCTGACGAGGCTATAGCTCATTTGCCTGAGCCGCAGTTTGATGCTATCCGTCAGTTGTTCGGTTCATACCCCACTGTATTTGCTGAACACCCAGGCCTCACTACTCAGGCTATGCATGATGTTGACGTGGGGGACCATCTACCCTTTAAGTCAATCCCGTACCGTGTGCCCCCCATAAAACTACCAGCTCTGAGGGATGAGTTGGAGTATATGCTCGGTAGAGGGTTGATAGAGAAAGGCACAGTTAAGTGGACTTCCCCCGTAACACTGCAGCCTAAGCCAGATGGCAAGGTACGCTTTTGTATTGATTTCCGTAGGTTAAACGGTTTGACTCCAACTAACCCATATCCTCTTCCTCGGGTTGATGATAGTGTTGACAAAATTGGTAATGCTCGTTTTTTGTCTAAAGTAGATTTAGTAAAAGGTTACTGGCAAGTACCTTTGTCCGAGCGTGCTAAAGAGGTATGTGGTTTTGTTGTGGACGGGAGTACCTACCGGTGTAATGTTATACCTTACGGACTTAAGAATGCACCAGCAACGTTTCAGAACCTGATGAATGAAATTGAGGACATTCCAAATTGCACCGTATATTTGGACGATGTAATCATTTATGATGACGACTTTGAGAGCCATTGTGAGCACCTTGAGACCTTGTTCCGGAAACTTAGTGAAGCAGGTCTGGTAGTAAATTTGGCAAAGTGTGACTTCGTAAAAGCCACTGTGCAGTACCTTGGGTTTGTAGTGGGAAGGGGACAGGTGTGCCCTCCTCAGAACAAGGTACAGGCTATCAATAAATTTCCGCACCCAACAACCAAGAAGCAGATTATGAGATTCTTGGGTATGATAGGCTACTACAGACGCTTCATAAAAGGTTACTCAACGGTGTTGGCACCTCTCACAGATTTGTTATCTAAAGACAAAAAGTTTTTGTGGGCACCTGAGTGTGAAAAGGCTTTCACTTTGGTGAAACATTTGCTATGTACTCACCCGATACTCAGGGCCCCAGACTTTAACAGGCCTTTTCAGCTGGCAACAGATGCTAGTGGTGTAGGGGCTGGTGCCGTCTTGCTACAGACAGACAATGAAGGTGTGGAACACCCAGTAAGTTTCTTTTCTAAGAAGTTCAATGCTGCACAAAAGAACTATTCTACAATAGAAAAGGAATTACTGGCGATTGTGCTGTCGCTCAGGCACTTCGAGGTGTATGTTCCAGCCTATGGCCCAGTCGTGGTTATCTACACTGATCATCACCCTTTGAGATTCCTCAATCAATTTCACAATCGCAATATGAGACTGACCAGGTGGTCTTTGATGTTGCAGGAGTATAACCTGGACATCCGTCATATTGCTGGATGTGACAATGTGATCGCGGATTGTTTATCAAGGGTGGATGATCAGTCGTAGGCTATCACAGGTGTGTGGGTTTGAGTGGAGGAAAATAGGCTGCCCTTATAGTGCAGCCGGGAAAAACATATTAAAATATAAAAATCATATAATTTTTTTTTTTTTATATAGATAATCGTATAAGTTTGTCATAGCCTATAGAGTTTGAGTAGTCCACGAACTATCAAACGGC
Organism: Paralithodes platypus; assembly: GCA_032716605.1. NCBI lineage: Eukaryota > Metazoa > Arthropoda > Malacostraca > Decapoda > Lithodidae > Paralithodes > Paralithodes platypus. Next base: position 38,541,190 of record CM064547.1, read on the forward strand.
TGAGCTGCTGTAAGCTCGCTCTGGGAGCATGATATTGTGTCTTTTTGCTATTGTTGGGAGGAGTTATAAAATGTGAATTTTTTTTTTAATAATAAGATGTGTTTTGGTGATAAACTCAGCTTTGTTTTAGTGCCATGCGGTCGCTGGGTGTGAGGGGCTTGATGGGGTTCTGTGTTTGTCAGATTTTAGCTCAGGGTTGAGCAAGTAAAATCTTGGGGGAGGTGTGACGCATGTCCAGTGTGAGCATGCTGTACAGAACGCCTAGTCATGCCCCACTCTCGCTAGGATCGTCAGGGCAGGAACTTTGGCTGTAGTCTATGTAGAGTTTCCTAACTTAGTTCATGTGAGCCGTTGTACTATAAGTAATATGAATATGTATTTTGTTTTCATCTGAGTCAACGAGTTCTATTTTATATCATTAGTTATAAGTATTGTGTGTAAAACTTATTTGTAATGATGGGAGAGGCAGCCACAGTTGGGGGTCAGTGGGTGCGCCATGCGGGAGGTGGGCCTAACTCACTAGCACTCCCCCCTCCCCCCTCCCCTCAGTGCTAGGAAAGCCTTTGTCTATCCCAGAGGAGAGAGAGAAATTACGTAATGATTGTCAGTGGGCGGTCCTTAGTAGTTCACGTTGGGCTCACTAGAGGGCCGGGTATAAAAAGGGAAGTCTAGCCATTTTTTGATCAGAACTCATTAGGCAGAGCGACTTCTCATTTCCCTTGCTAACTATATATATTCTTCTGACTGATGTGAACTTTCTCTACTACCTTACATTCTTATCTCCTCTTTTCCCTACCCTTTTTAACTTCCATGGTCCCGTTGGTGCAGAGCTAGTCAGCCAACGTATTATCGCTTGAGTTCTCACGAGATACATGCCTATTAGATAGCCTATTTTGGAAGGGTTAACTTAGAATAGGATTGATTTATGTTTGTTGCACTTGTATATGCATTTCCCTGTGTGTTATTATTATTATTCCTGTTTTCTGCTGGTCTAGGTAATGCTAGACTGGGGTAAGGCTTTTCTGTGTTACGAGTTGTTGTTTGATGCAGTGGTTAAGCGATAAACCTGCATACTCGTTTCGGTTCAGTGAAGCCTAGGTTGTCTTCGCGGCTGACTGTGTTGAGTTAATAATTTACAGTGCGTGAGGGCAAGAGCCTAACCACCCTGTATTTTATTAACAGTTTGTTTTTACTTTGTCAAGGAGCCGGGAGAAAACCAGATACAAGGGATCTGGATTTCTCAAAGTGCACTTGTTAGTGTTAACGTAATACTTTAAACAGTTGTGAGGACTTCGCTAGGCTACGAGCCGTTTTTGCTCAGTCACTGCTACCTTTTGCCCACAGTACCCCAGCTAGACTTTACTCGATTAGTAGATACAGAATAGTATTGAAGCTTTCCTTATGTATGATATTGTTTATGCACTATTGATTTCATGTGTTGCACGCTTGGCTACTTTAGTGATTAGTGGCCCACGAGCACAATCCGAGTAGGCTATTGCCGTTGCATTTGCGGAGTACTTCTTTTTAATGTTTGCCATTTACTATTGCATATTCATTTAATTATTCTTATGCCAATTTAAACCTTTAATAGTATTTAATTGCCTGTGTTTTGCTTATTGAATTACTGTTCAAAATCCGATACGTACTTCTTACGAGCATCCGAGAAGCATCTAACTTTTTTCAGAAGATTCCTTGCTCGATGCTTAAGGACTATTAATTAACGTAACGTAATAGTGCCGATCCGAAGTAGAGGGTGGAGGACTTCTTAAGTTCTTAGTCAAGGGTGGATTACTTCGGCTTCGGCCAACACTATTCTTTGGTGTTGTTGTTTCTTACTTCATTGTTTGATTGTTGACCAGACTAGATAATTCCTGTCTCTTTATTAGTCTATTGTTGAACACTAGTACCGAGTTCTTGTATACCCCGTTATAGCAGATTGAACTCTGGAGGGTATTGGTGTTTTTTGTTCGGCTGGCAGTACTCAGGGGTTGGGATCGTGTGTTTCCGTTGTGGCAGCGAGCCGTATTCGAGTCCTGATTGAGAGCCCTTGTGTACCCGAGTGCCAGGTCGTAACAGAAGACAATGGTCAAATCTTTCAACACTTATCCATTATATACAACCAATCGATCACATAAACTCAACAGTTAGGGTAATGCAAAACAATATATTCTGTTACCAGACAACTCACGATATTGTGTAGACAATTAGGAACATACAAACTATCATCAAAACTAATAGACATACTTCATAATTCCAAACAATTGCGTTTAAAGACCGAGTCAATTATATATCATGTAAACATTTACATAAAACACATAAACAATTATATACAACTAAATAATCAAAAATCATCATACATGTCATACATCATCAGTGTCTCTGTCACCTAATTTACAAAGGGGTTGCCGAAAGAAGTTGAATTTGACTCTCCGTGAAATATTTCCACACAAGCAACATGTGTCTGATGTCATTGTGTCACAAGCGCTGTAAGGTCAACTCATGACTTTGAAACTTTGTCACAACATCCCACAAAACAGAAACTCACAAGAAGTGAAAGAAGCAAGGTCGGTATTTGCACATTACATGTACGAATGTGGGCTACAAAAACACCGGATATATCTGGATGAGACTGGGTATAATCTCTACACCAAACGTACCTATGGACGGGCACCATGGGGTGAGAGAGTGAATAGGACTGTAAGAGGACAACGTGGAGGTAACGTCACCCTTATTGCTGCCATCTCAGATCAAGTCGGATTGGTTAATCACGAGATCCATACAAGCAGTGTAAACAAAGAGACCTTCAAAGACCACTTTACATCACTAGATGAAGTTATCGGGAAAGAACACTGTGTCATCCTAATGGATAACGCTCCCTGCCATACTGGAATATCCGGCCTCTTCCCAGATAGGGTGAGACGATATTTTCCCCCTCATTCCCCATTTCTCAATCCAATTGAACTGCTTTTCGGCAATTAAGGCAAGATTAGAGCACTCCCTCAATGACATCGTGGAGAGATGTGACGTAGCGAGCAGGAACATCACTACAAGCGTACAGGGAACGTCTGCTCCTACAGTATATGGAAACCGCACTAGAGAGTGTGACACCTCAGCTGACATCATCAGACTCGCAGTAACTCATTCCTAAGGAAGTGTCTGAGTAAAGATGATATTTGGGACTAGAGTTGGAATACCGTAACAAGTAAATTATGACCGAAAGTTGCCAATATGCAGTATGTTATTTGGCTATCTTATACTGTACATTTACATGTTTACTTCATTAATATACATATATATGTTTACAATATATACTTATTGAAAGCAACATTTTGATCCTATATACTTAGTCACTTCTGTATGACATTATTTTGTAATCAGTACAATTTACATATAATTTACTGTTGTAATATGTAGCGTACATAACTATGCATAAGAAAAACACTAATTATTTGGGTGATTTACATTTGTTCTCATATTGTTTTATTGTACTAATACACTAAGGGACTGACAAGACACACTGTTTAATTGTCCTATATTTCTTAGTTAGTTGTAATATTGTGAAGATACTCGTATTGTTTTCATCCCAGGCATAATGTGCTTCAGTGTTGTAGATTGTTCAACTCCATGAGGTGATATGTTTGGTGAAGTGTACACATGTCGTAGTGGAATGTGAATTGTCCCTAAGTTATAGTAATTTATTTAAAATCAATTGATAAAGGGTGTATTAGGCCTACGCATTTATTTTCCGTGCTCTAGCTATTGTTAGACGGTTTCATTTAGATTAGGAAGGGTGTATGGAAGTCAAAGGGTTAAATGAGATAGTCTGAATCCTTTTAATTCCCACAGATCCTTTTAAAGCTGTATAAACTCGTCTAATGATATCCAGAATCAACTCAAAACGCGTCAACATCTTCAGAGGGTTAACAAACAACTTAGATCCAAGGATTACACTATAATATCCTGTACCAGTCTTGCCGAATGTTTATTATATATATGGACATTATTAATAGTAAAGTGAGGCTAATGACACCAGTGGTACCAATATGACCGATCTCCTCTGTTACTATAAGGTCTCTCAATTGTCTTCAAGCTGTCCTGACAGAAATTGGTAGCACTGCCTGTCTATACATATATATAATTATAGCCTATGTTAAATAAAGGCGACACCACACGAGCAGTTTAAACCCAGCAGCATTACCAATTCCTGCCAGGTTAACTTGAATACACTTTAGTTATGGGCCACAAAACGTGAATCCGGGCGTTGGCATTCCGTAGATATTCTCGGACGGTTTATTAACCCCTTGAGGATATGGCACGTCATAGCAGTGTATTCTGGCTAGCATTAGACAAGTTTATACAGCTTAGGAAGGATTTATGGCAATTGAAAGGGTAAAGACTATCTCAATTATCCCTCTGACTTGCATATCCCCTTCTAAATCTAAATAAAATCATCTAATAATAATAGTAACCCACTGAAACGCCAAATAAATACCCTCATTGTTCCCTGATTAAATAACACTGTATGATTATTCCCATATTCAAAATATGCTTCAGGGGGACAATGCCTAGTGAGTTCATTGCTCAATAAGTGGCGTTCTGAGAGTGAGGGTCCGAGTCTAGGAGGTGAGACAGTGAAGCACTGGAGCGAGGCAGCTTCAGAAATGGGGCTGCTTCGAGCCATGAGTGGGCAACTAAGCCCCATGCATCCTGCGAAGGCAAGATGGCAGGGGCTGGTTGCAGCTAAAAGTGCTTCACATGTCTCACCTCCTAGACTTGTATTGAGTATTGTTCACATGTGTGGGGAGGATCCTCTCACACCACACTCCTAGACAAAGTTGAAAGGAAGGCCTTTCGTATCATTAACTACCGTCCACTCACCAACTATCTGCAATCTCTCTCTCTCAGCCGCAATGTTGCATCTCTCGTTATTCTATCGCTACTATAATAATCAGTGTTCCTCAGAGCTTTCCCAGTGTATACCACCTCCTCTACGTAGGGCACGTGGTACCCGTCTTGCAACACAATCCCACTCCTACTCTGTGCAACTCTCCAACCCAAGAGTGAAATGTTACTCTCAGACTTTCTTCTATTCAACGGCTGAGCTCTGGAACTCTCTCACAGAATCAGTCTTTCCCTCTTCCTATGACTTAAATTGCTATAAACTCTGTGTGTCCAGGCATTTTGGCTCGAACGTCCCTTGATTTTGACACTGTCACTCTTTCAACTCTGGGGGAGGCACTCGCTACAGGCAGTTCTGCCTTTTGCCTCCCTCACTCACATAGAAAAAAAAAAAAAAAAAATGGAACGAGACCTCACGGGCTTCACCGTTCAATAATTAATGCATGAATGTACAGTACAGACTCTCAGCCTATGCCCGAGAGGGAGTAGTTGGAAAACAAGAAAAGAAAGAGCGTCATGGATCTTCAGAGGGCAAAAGGTAAGATAAATCAAAAGTGGTATATTGATAGTGACTTACCAGTACCTTTGATTATTGGATGTACCTATGTTTATCTTTATAGTAAATGGATTCATCACTATAAATGTACCGTTACGGGGGAAACTATTATGGACACCACTCTAAGTACCCTTTATGGACCCATACTTATTACCAGTTAAGGGGAAAGTAGTTTGTTTTTTCTGGACCCCCCCTTCTCCCTCATGCTTAGCACCATTAGTTTTGAGATTTTAAGACGTTCGCCCCATTAGTTTGACGGATTTAAGACCTTTCGTCCCATTTATTTATAAATAGCAAGACCGTTTGTGCCATTTAGGTGTCGATTTTTTCCTGGCGAGCGATAGCAATCCTATAATTCAAAAGGAATCAGCCTTCGGCCGGGATATTTTTTTACTGAAAATGCACAAATTTGTTTATAAGGGGGAACTTGAGGATAATTATTAAGCGTGCTGGAGGTCTAAGGAGGAAACGATAACAACATTAAATAGATAAATAAATAAACTAATAATTACCCCCTACCCCCTTAATACTCCACACATGTGAATGTACAGAAGGGGTTAATAGGGCTTGAATTAACCTTATTGTGTGATATTATACCAATAGGCTTACTGTTCTAGTACCCGTAATGTACAATATTATCAGTGTGGCATATTATACCAATAGGCTTACTATTCTAGTACCCGTAATGTATTATATTATCAGTGTGGCATATTATACCAATAGGCTTACTATTCTAGTACCCGTAATGTATTATATTATCAGTGTGGCATATTATACCAATAGGCTTACTATTCTAGTACCCGTAATGTATTATATTATCAGTGTGGCATATTATACCAATAGGCTTACTATTCTAGTACCCGTAATGTATTATATTATCAGTGTGGCATATTATACCAATAGGCTTACTATTCTAGTACCCGTAATGTATTATATTATCAGTGTGGCATATTATACCAATAGGCTTACTATTCTAGTACACGTAATGTATTATATTATCAGTGTGGCATATTATACCAATAGGCTTACTATTCTAGTACACGTAATGTATTATATTATCAGTGTGGTATATTGATAGGATCTGTTTAGGGTTTTATTGAAATAATATAATTAGCGAGTTAAGCATGTGTAATTTATGTAACAATAATACACATTCAAAATACGGATTAAAAAATAATGGTTACTGAGCTACGCCACCCCGTATAGTCGCTGGGCCAGACCCCCAAATCAGAGGAATCGGGTTTATTCAGGGGGGGGGGGGTCAAATTTTAACCCCCTCGCTATCCTGTGGACTCGGGGGTTGCCGTTTATCGTTCAGAAATAGAGTTCTCTCAATCTCATAATTATCTCTCCTCAGCTCACTCAAAGACATCTGCAGATATTGAAGTAACTAAACTAAAGGCTTCTAAACACCACTGATGGTCACACAGGCTTTTAAGTATCCCAGAAAGGGCACAAATCGCGTCTTGTGCGTGAAAAGGTTAATGGGAGAAGGGTTCATTAATTGGTCGATATATTAATATAATTAATATTTTCTTAGTTTTCTCTCTAGACTTTCATTAAGCTTAAATAAGCATCCCCAAGACGCCCACTTCAAGAAAGATTTGTACATTTTTGTGTTGAAAAATTTCCCGGCCGAAGGCCGGGTCATCCTCAGTTACAGGCTCGCTACCGTTCGACAAGAAAAAACAACACATAAATGGCACAAAGAGTCTTAATTTTGACAAAGAAATAGGGCGAACAGTCTTAAAATCGACAATCTAATGGGCCGAACGTCTTAAAATCTGAAAAATAATGGGCTAAACATGAGGGAGAAGGGGGGTCAGAAAGAACAACCATTCCTCCTTAAGCATTACATAAAAACAACGGTTACTCATGAACCCTCTGAAGATTGAGACACATTTCGACGGCTTATTCTGGCTAGCATTAGACGATGTTATGCAGTTTACGAAGGATCTGTGGGAATGATGAGGGTAAAGACTAACTCAATTAACCCTCTGACTAACCTTACACCCTTTCTAAGCTGAACAAAATCGTCTAATATTAGCCAGCAAACGGAAAAGAAATGCATATTCGGATCTTGAAAGGGTTAAGTGATAAGGGAACTCATTGAGAAAGTGCATCATTTCTAAATAACATCACAGTAATAGGGAAAGTGTTTTGTAGATTATAGTTTTAGCTCCCACTCCTCTCCTCCTCCCTGTTTTACTCCTCCTTCTCCTTCTTCTACCCCCTCTCTCCTCTACTCCTTCTCCTCCCTCTCCTACTCACCCTTTCCCCCTTCTCTCTTACACCTTCCTCCTCCCTCTTTAACTCCCTCTCTCTTCTCCTACTCCCTCTTTTCCCCGCTCTCTTACCCCCTCTCCTCCTTTTTCTCTTCCTCCCTCTCCTCCTCCTTCTCCTACCCCACATCTCTCCTATACTCCTTCTCTTCCCTCTCTCTCCTTTACCCTCTCCTCCTCCTTCTCCTACCCCACCTCTCTCCTATACTCCTTCTCTTCCCTCTCTCTTCTCCTCCCTCTTTTCTCCTATCTCTTCTCCCCCCTCTGCTACTCCCTCCTTTCCCCGCTCTCTTACTCCCTTTCTGCCCTCTTCTCTTCTTCCCTCTCCTTTTCCTCCTCCCTGTTCTCTTCCCCTTCCTCCTCCCTTTCCTCCCCCACTACCTCCAATCAGGAATGAATGAATGAATCAAAAATATATCTCTATGAACACTCAAAACAAATACAAGTACATAAATAAAACAAATAAAAAACATAAAATATACAAATAAAATACACAATACATGGACAATGAGATATAAATAAATACATAGCATAACACTCTAGATATAAAACACATAACAAAATATAAGAACAAAAAACGAGTTCTCGTGTGTTTTTGTTATAGCAGAAGGCAATTAGGCAGGTCCCCATTCCGATTATTCGGTTCTAACGAAGATCTTTTTACCGAAACAGGTTGCTAATTATGAAAACTTGGTATTGACCCATTTAAAACGATAACGTCTTTTTACTTTTGATTCTGGCTAAAATTATAAAATTGTATGCAGTTTAAGAAAAACCTACAATATTCAGCGGCTATATCGATATCGTATTTACCCCTTTGAGTCATAGAGGTAGATTATAAGCTACATTTTTTTTCTTCTAATGGTAACTATAATATGATGGTAATGACGTCATCGTGTTGAAGGAGTTAAGGATAATTTGTATAAACATTGGACTTTACAAGGAATAACTAAGTGGTGTCAATAACTGTGTCAATATTTACACCATCGGGTGCCAATAACTGCATTTCCAATACCAAATGGGCTAAGCGCTTATATCAAGTAAATGTCCTCCTAATAGTTAGTTCGACAACATTCTGGAGCCGGATTCCTCATGGTAATTACCACCTTGCATAAATTATTTGATTATTAACCCCTTGTATACCGGTGACGTCTTTTAATATTTGTCTAGCTATATTTAAACGATTTGGGTTAGTTTAAGGAGGATCTGTGGTAGTAAACAGGGTTAATACTAAGTGAGATATTTCGAAGCCTGTAAATTGCTGGAGGCCCTTTTCAAATAGAAGTGTTTAATAGTAGTCAGAATACAATGAAAAGGACGTCACTGGTACAGTACATTTCTGCATCGACAAGTTCCCCATGCATCTCATTGCTACGAGTAAAGGTTATATCAATACAAAACATGCTAGAGGCAATTATAGTTATTTATTCCAAGAACATGTTGGCAATATAAAGAAGTCATGGGACTTAATTAGTGAGGTTATAAATAGAAAGAAGAACACAACAATGAACATAGACACAATGGAAATAAATGGTAAAATTGAAGATGACCCAAAGATTATAGCTTAATGGTTTTAATGATTATTTTGTAAATATTGGCTTGAAAATCAAAGAGTCGTTGCCACCTTCAAACAAGGATTATTCTATGTATATGCCACAAGCAAATATACATTCCATAGTTTTACAACCAACTGACTCTAACGAGGTTACTAACATAATAAAAACATTCAAGAATAAAAGTCCTGGTTGGGATGGAATTAGTTCCTTTATAATCAAACAGTCATACCCATTGTTTATTGGTGCCTTGACACACATTATTAACCTATCTCTTACCCGAGGCGTTTTTCCAAAAGAATTAAAGAAAGCTAAAGTGATCCCTTTGTTTAAAGGTGGTGACGATATGAAATTGAATAATTATCGACCAGTTTCTGTCTTATCTGTATTTTCTAAAAAAATTGAACATATTGTGAATAAAAGATTATTGAAATTTATTTCTAAACATAATCTATGCAAGTATCAATTTGAATTCAGAGAAGGGCATGGAACAGATTTAGCACTGATTACTTTAGTTGAAAAAATATCAAGTGAAATAGATGACGGTAATTGTGTGGTAAAAGTGTTTTTGGATCTGAGCAAAGCTTTCGATACGGTAGATCATGAAATTTTGTTAATGAAATTGCAAAGATATGGTATAAGGGGATGTGCATTTAGTTGGTTTGAAAGCTACTTAAGGAATAGGCCTCAATATGTATTATTTAATGACACAACTTCTGATACAAGTTATGTAAAGAGTGGAGTTCCTCAAGATTCGATCCTTGGACCTCTATTATTTTTAGTATACATAAACGATATGGTTAATATTTCTTCGCTATTTTTACCAATTCTTTTTGCTGATGATGCCAATTTATTTATTTGTGGTAAGAATGTGGAGGAGGTAATCCGTTTAATGAATGGTGAATTAAATAAACTTATAGATTGGATCTATGCAAATAAGTTGTCACTTAACACTTTAAAAACTCACTATATGATATTAAAATCTAGAGGTAAATCGATAAAAACTCATTCGAACATTTACATAAGCAACACAAAATGATCAAGAGTAGAAAGTACTAAATTCCTAGGTGTAATAATTGACACTAACCTGTCATGGAGCAATCACATTATGCACGTAAAAAGTAAAATAGCAAAAAGTATTGGAATTCTCTGTAAAGCAAGACAAATTCTAACTACTCCAACATTAATTACATTATATAACTCTTTCATATATCCATATCTTACCTATGGTATAGAGGTCTGGGGATCAGCAATAGCTGTTATATGCAACGTCTTGTAAAACAGCAAAGAGAGCCATAAGGATTGTTACCAATTCGAATTTTAGAGCACATACTGACCCATTGCTTAAGTCGTTGAGAATTTTGCCATTTTCTAAACTCATTCAATATTGTATAGTAAAAACTATGTATAAATTCAAGAACAATTTAATACCTAAAGACCTGAATATGTTTAGCACAAATGAGGATGTCCATTCTTATAATACTAGACAGAGAAGTAATTCACATGTTCCCAGAGGCAGAACAGCCATGGTATATACAGAACTTTTAAGTATAAGGGTGTGCACCTATGGAATGATATGTCACCAAAAATGTATAACCTATGTTCATATTCTTCCTATAGGAGTAGATTGAAGAATTATCTTCTTGATCATTAAATTAACTATGTACTATGATGGCCATTATGTGATAGCATAGTTTAATGTGTAATTATTATTATGATTTTGTTCTTTTTACTACCACTTTCCCGTTGTCCTAAATATATTGATGTAAATTACCCTGAGGGTATATACTGTATACCAGCAGGTATCCAGCCCTCTTTGTCATGAACTGCATTTATTTGTTTATATGTATTGTTGATTATGTAAGCTAAACGTTCATGACAATAAAATATTTTGAATTGAATTGAATTGAATTTTGAATTGAATTGAATTCTTATATATCTCGTTTATCTTGGTTTGTCCATTGCATTTATAAATAGATGGAGAGAGAGAGAGAAAGAGAGAGAGAGATTTTGAAATAGCTCTTTAGCTCTTTCTGTAAACAAAAATGATCTATGTTCAGGCTAACATTAGAAGGTTTTATGCAGCATTGGAAGGATGTCTAGGAATCATAGCGGTAAAAAATAGTTCTACTAACCCTTTGGCACCCAAAAGTCCTTCCGATTCCTAATAAAATGACCTGCTGGCAGCCATAAATAATGGAAAAAGAGACGGCATCGTATATTAAAAGAGTTCATTTGTTCTCGTCTCGCCTAACGCGTTGGTTATATCTCCCCTCCCCCCCCCCCCCCCCACCCCCCCACCCCTCAAGCTCTTTGGGAGTTACTAGAAGATATACAGTACAAGATATTGTCACCAGAGTCCCTACACTTGTCTTTCCCGCGCAGTAACGTCAAACGGACCACCTCCCTCGCTCCCTCAGTATTTTCCTTCATTATATTAATTGTGAAGGTCGCGCACATCTCTTCAGAATCAAGTACAGTGTTTTGCATAGCCTCGATGCTCTACCGTGTTGCTTTACTCAACCCCTTTTATACCAATGACATCCATTTTATTTTATTCAGGGTACTATTAATCGATTTTATTCAGTTTAAGAAGGATCTCTAGCAATTATAAGACTTCGAACTATCTCAGTCAATCCTTTTAACTACCACAGATCCTTCCTGGGCTGCATAAAATCGTCTAGATATAGCTAGAATGAAATATAAGAGACGTTGCTGATACAGAAAGGGTTAAGTAAGTGTGCAGAGATGCCCGACAACTGTGCAGTGTTTGAGTGTTTCTCAAGCCGGAAACAAAGCAAGTGATGAACATCATTCTTTTCACCACTTTCCCAAAGACGACGATACAAAGAGGAAATGGATTCAACTTTGTAAGAGATCAGACTTTATTATTGATGGTAATGCAAGGATATACAGTTTACATTTTGAGTCAAGTGCATATGAATTACTAGGCCTCCCATTACCCAAATTACTGCACACTTCCTGCACTTCCAACTCTTCACTTACCTACTATTTCCAATTATATCTAGTTAACCGGCACTTAAAATAGTAATATAGCAAGCTGTATACTGTAAGTTATTTAGCATTCCAGTACTTCATTCACGTACAGTAGCCAACACATGAACCTGATACATGCAGCCTACAGTAAGGATATAGTTGATTTTATTGTCCTCGCAGATTTGTTTATTGTTTGAAGGTGGTTATATTCTTTTAACCACTTGAATTGATGTTGTTAGAAGGGGGTAAGAACAATAATTAGCCAGAGTCCTCTAAAATATCTTGTATAAATAATACAGTCACGTGCAAAAGCCTTATCCCCACTCCTCATCGTTTTCTGCATGGTATCTTATAGCTGTAAGATGAAATAACTCTTAAACAAAGCTGTAATAGTAGAGTTTGTTCAACCAACTTAAGGCATCATTTCTTCTTAACCATAAGGAGGAATCTAGAGTAAGTAGTGTGGATTGGCGAAACTATTTGACCGTGACAGTAAACCCAGACAAATAGTGAACAATAGGTAAATTCTAATACCACTTCAATGTTATGAGTGGTGGTATTCCAACATAGTGAATGGTGGGAGGTGAGGACCGAATGAGTCAACAAAGAGAGTTGCCACCACACTTGCTTGTTCTTAGTATTCTTTCAATTGTTTAATACTGGATGGTACTACATTATGGAATTAGCATATTATTTAAGAAAAAGTCAATACATATGCATTGTAGACATTCAAAAGATTTTGTGATGTAAAAATTATATAAAACATAAATAAATAAGACAAATTATTTTGGCATCAAGAGAGAGAAGTAAGTAGGTTTAACAGGTCAGTGTGGGCAGTGTTTATGACCCCGAGAGCGAAAGAAAGAAAGAAAGAGTGAGGTCCGTGGACCGTCTGATGTCACGAGGGCTGCGCGTGTCAATACCTTGTAGTCTATATACCTTGGTTAAAAGGGCTTAGCTCATGCAATATCCCTTTCCATATTAGCACTGTCTAAAGCATGTTAACCCGGGAACAGCGCCGAGGTTTTCCTGGGCGAAGGCAACGGGACTCGTAAGATCCAAGGCCTAAAAAAAAACTTTAAAAAGACCCCAGTGGCACTCAAGACAAAGGAATATGTGATTAAATAAGATAATTTCCCTCCATACCTTCTATCACTCCTCCACATGTGTCCAATAGCTCCCCCCCCCCTTCAATTATCACCTATTTTCCCTTTTATTCCTTTGTGTATCGGTTTATTTTCCGCGACAATATCTCCCCCCCCCCCCAGTTTCAAGGTCGAAGGGGATGCATATAGAGATCATGGCAAGAGAGAGATTTCACTAGCAAGACATCAGTGTCGATTGATAAGTGAGAGAGGGAGGGTGTGTGCCGCCCCGGCTCTCCTCTCATGAATGAACCGGTCGGCAATATTTTGTCTTTTTCACCTCCCAAATACTATTCCCACTTGTTTAATTGCTGTTACATGTTAATATTTTCATATTAAATGTAAAATAGGCACATATAAATAAGTAATAACGATATTTATCGGATAATGACAATTTTAGTCGGGAATAAGCCTCAAAATGTTCGCCTGGCGGCCACTTTCAAATACCATAGCTTCGCCATTTAAAGGTTAAAGCATGATTTATACTGCGAGGTAAATTTAATCACGACTGCCCTAGTCGTCCTCCGTTTGATCAAATCTCCACACCAAATAAAATGGACTAAAACTTCTAATAAATCCTCCCTATACTTATACAAACTATCTTTACTCACTGTCGCGAGGGATTAGCCTTATACCAGTCTCATGGCTACGGGGAACGTCCACTGAAAGGAGGAAAGTAAATGAACTGTAAATTATCCACCATCCATATATTGACTCTCTCACCGTATAATAAAGGAATTTCAAAGTTATAATACGTTAGCGATAATATAAAGATATGATAGATTAACTAACTTATCCGTACTTGATGTTTTTAGATGTAGTGCAGCATAACGCCAATTTAAAAGCTACCCTATACCTTCCTACCTCTGGCCAGCGGCAAAAACATATGGGCGCCTATCCTAGGTCAGCAAAGCTTTGATTGTTATATTATATACTAATTTCAGAGCCTTGTAACTTTAGAGTCACGTAAGTTATATTAAATATAAATTGTTGATAATAATGTTTGTATTATTCCGTGTAGTATTCACTGACGCGCTGTTAATGTAATGTTATCCGTATGGCTGTAAAGTAGCAACTGATTCCTACCGTGCTTGTCTTCTAGTAATTCAGCTCCGATCATTTTGATATTCGTCGAAACATTGTGAAAATATATGGCTGAAAAAGAGCCCCTCTAAGTTCTATGCCGATTCGAACACTAGTGATGCATTATCAATAATAATTATGGTAGTTCAGTTTTCGTTACCGTAGGAGTATTTCCGAAATAGGTAATATTACATAATGTACTTAAACTAATTTATACTAATAAACCCAGAATATATACAACTATTTACATATTCAAGGCTGGTTCACACATAGCCGAGTCAGTGCGCGAGTCCAACACGAGTGACACTCGTCGATTATCGCCGTCGCTGGAGGCCGAGTCGGCCGCGAGTAGCAATTGCTCCCGAGTCAAGGAGAGTGTAACACGATTTAACTCGAGTCAATACGAGTCAACACGTGTTCATGCAAGAGTATGTACGAGTAACTGAGAGTCAAAACGAGTGTAACACAAACCAAACACGAGTGTCAAAAATTTGAAAAATAACGGCCACATTCCAGGGCAGGTAAACAAAGAGTATGGACGAGTCTAACACGAGTCAACGAGAGTCAACACAAGTCAACACGAATCACCGCGATTATTACACGGATCAACACGATTGTTATGCGGATCAACACGAAAGACAACGCGAGTTTACACGAGTCGTAACGAGTGTGCAAGAGTCGCCGAGACCCCACCAAGAGTCATTGAGAGTGACAGCCACTGTGCACGAAAGTTATATAAAGGCAGCCCTCACCACCACCCATTGCCACACAACCACTCACCACCACGGAGGACACACCCACCCACCCACCATGACCATCAATCGGCACCACGCGGCAGCTATGGTGATACTCCTGAAGATGCGGATGGATCTCCTAGACATCGAGGAAGCAGAGGCGCTAGCTGAACGCCAACGTCAACGGAAAAGGAAAGCAAGGACAGTTTGGGCCAGGAGTTGGTTACTGAGACGGCCACAGTTCGGTATTTACGAACAACTCCTGAAGGAGTTTGAGGTAGAGGACCCCAAATCATACCGGAACTTCCTGCGTGTGGACAAAGTCATGTTTAGGGAGTTGGTGGAGCGTGTCGGGCCCAGGATAGAGAAGCAGGACACGTTTTGGAGGGAGGCTTTGTCACCTGGGCTGAGATTGGCAATCACACTCCGCTACCTGGCCACGGGTGACTCCTATCCTAGCCTGCAGTACGCGTTCCGTGTGGCCCGGAACACCATCTCCCTCATTGTGCCTGAGACATTTAAAGCCATCATCGCAGAGTACCAGTAGGAGCTTATACGTTGCCCCAGGACCCCGGCGGAGTGGAAGGAGGTTGCCAGGGAGTTCTCCAAATGGTGGGATTTCCACCATGCCGTTGGTGCCATCGACAGAAAGCACTGCGCCATCCGATGCCCTCCCCATGGCGGAACGGAATTTTACAACTATAAAGGCTTCCACTCCATCGTGCTCATGGCTATTGTAGACGTAGACTACAAATTCCTGTACTGCGACATTGGTAATCACGGTTGCTGCTCAGATGGAGGTGTTTTTCTAAGAACAAACATCAGAGCAGCATTGGATGGGTGCACCCTGGGACTCCCTGCTGCCGAACCTCTGCCCAACGACGACACCCTGGTTCCCTACTTCCTGGTTGGTGATGACGCATTCCCCATGCGAAGGTGGTTGATGAAGCCACACTCTACCCGCCAGCTCACTGTACCTCAACGTATCTTTAATTACCGTCTGTCCAGGGCTCGCCGCGTTGTGGAGAATGCCTTTGGCATCATGTCCTCCAGGTAAGCATTAATGTCATGTTATGTTAATGTCATGTCATGTCATGTCATGATAATGTCATGTAATGTGATGGTAATGTCATGTTATTTCCCACAAATACAGGTTTCGTAGAGGCGACATGTGATATAACAAGGCAATTTATATGCCACCCTAATAATATAAACTATAACTCCAGTCAAGTATTAACTATACATCATCCTAACCATTCTCTCACAATCTCAGATTCCGGTGCCTCCTCTCCAATATACCCCTCCACCCATCCCGTGTCGAGTCAGTGGTTTTGGCCTGCTGTTGCATGCACAACCTGATGCGGCTGCAGTACCCTGGTCATCACGTCAACATACTGGACGATGAGGACCCTGTGACGCATGCTGTCATTCCTGGGGCGTGGAGGGAGGATGTGGAGAGGATGAGTCCCCTGCAGAGACTCTCAAGGAATGTCGTGACAGCCCAGGCCAAGCTTCAACGCCAGCACCTCACAGACTACTATTCCTCAGCAAGGGGAAGTGTCCCCTGGCAGGACGACATGATCTAATGTATTACTATGTTTATTATTTTTCTGTCTCATTATTGTATTCTCTCTCTCTATATATATATATATATATTTCTTTTTGTGTAACTTCTGCTATTGGTATCTTATTTGGCTTGTGTTTTAATATTTTATTTCAGTATGATTATTATATGTTCATTATATATTAATACATTGATAATTATGTATATACTTCTGTGAGAACGGAGAAATGGATAGGCGACAAGCAGGGAGGTTTTAGGAAGGGAAGAGGATGTGTAGATCAGATTTTTACCCTGAATTGTGTTGTGGAGCAGTATCTGGAGAAGAAACAAAAGGTGTATGTTGCCTTTATGGACTTGGAGAAGGCCTATGACAGAGTGGATAGAGAAGGTTTGTGGAAAGTACTTAGAATATACGGAGTAGAGGGCATGTTGCTGAAAGCAGTGAACAGCATGTATGAGGGTGCAAAGGCGGAAGTACGTGTGGAGAGTGAGCAGAGCGAGTTCTTTGACCTGAATGTTGGTTTGAAACAGGGGTATGTGATGTCCCCGTGGTTGTTTACTGTATTGGATGGAGTCATGAAAGAAATACTATCAAGAGCAGTGGATGTTGGTGTATCGCTGAAAAGGGAGGGAATTGAGTGGAAGCTACCTATACTGCTGTTTGCAGATGATACAGTTCTGATGAGTGATAATGAATGGGAGTTGCAGGGTCTGGTAAATGAGTTTGGAACAGTGTGCGAAAAACGGAATTTGAAGGTAAATGCGGGGAAGAGCAAGGTTATGGTCTTCGAAAGGGGTGAAGTCACAGAGTGTGAGGTGAAGCTGAACGGTCAGGCTATGGAGATCGTCAACTCTTTTAAGTATCTGGGCAGTGTGTTGAGTAAAGATGGGACTATGGATGAAGAAGTGCGGGAGAGGGAAGAGGGTTGTAGGAACGCTAAACGCAGTAACAAGAAATAGGGTGGTCAGTATGGAAGTGAAGAAGTCCTTGCATGACAGTGTGGTAATCCCGACACTGACTTACGGAAGCGAAGCATGGACGTTGGTTGAGAGACTCAGACCAAGAGTGAGAGCAGTGGAAATTAATTACTTAAGGAGTGCGTGCGGAGATACATGGAGGGATAGACAGACTAATGAGGAAGTAAGGAGGAGGTGTGGTGTGGAGGTAGATGTGCTGGAAAGTGTGAAAAGAAACAACTTGAGATGGTTCGGCCATATGGAACCTATGGAAAGCGAGAGAATGACTAAGAGGGCGTACGAGAGTGAGGTGGAGGGACAGAGAGGGAGAGGTAGACCGAATAAGAGGTGGAAGGATGGAGTGAGGAAGTACATGAACGAAGGCGGTGCTGTTTGGGGGGAGGGGCGTCGACTGACTGGGGATAGAGGTGCATGAGGGCGGTTCGTTCGTGGCCACCCCTTCGGGGATCACGGCGTCAGGCAATAGATAGATAGATAGACTTTTGTGTCTGCTTTTCTGTGTGTTTTCAGAATCATTGATATATTCGACTTAATTTCAATTTACATTTGTCTATGAATTACTGTGATCTTATTTATATTTGTCTCATATTATGGTATTTGTTTTCTATTTTTCTGTCTCATTATAATAATATTTTTCTGTATATTGCCATCATATGTTCTTCCATGAATTATGTTTTTAAAATCACTTAGATTAATTATAGATATTGTATCTCATTTATAGAGAACTTTTATTACTTATTATTTGCTCTTTAAACTCGTCATAAAAGTAAAAGTATAAATCAAACTTATAGATAAAATAACTAACTACTAGTTGGATCCAAAACAACATCTCAAAACACATTCATTGTTTTTATTTATAACAAAAAATATAAAGGTTCCATAATACTAAAAACATGTATACTAATGTAATGCCTCGTCCTCCCCATCAATGGGGTTCATGACTACATTGAACAGGTTAACACCACAACTCACACCTCGTCATCCGCAGGCCAGGGGGTGGTGGCTGCCGGGTTCATTCTGGTGTATTGCAGAAATCCACCAGGTGTTGGCGGTCTGCTGGGGGTTGAAGGAACCGCGAGGTTGTTGCCATGTGTGGGGGTCATAGAGCCCGCCCACCACTCAGGTACAGGTGTCCTGAACGAGGCCGCCATCATCTCTGAGAACGTGGGGGTGGTGAAACCTGGGGACCCATGTGGTACCACAGACGAAGGTCCTGCCTGCTGGGGTGGGGTTGGTAGCTTGGGTGGTTGTGGTGCTGTGGTGGCCTGAGGCGAGAGAGATGGTTGAGAGGGTGACGCCTGTGGGCTGGCATCCATATCTTCCCTGGCCTGCAGCACGAGCATCATAATTTTTCTTGACAATGTGTCACCTACTTGGTTAGGCAACATGTCCAGCTGCTCCTCCAAGTAGGAGACAAAGTGGGAGTACCTCGTCTGCTTGACTGCCAGGGTCGACATCAGGCCGGCCATGTCTCTCCTCAGCTCGTCCCGTTTCTGATTTACCTAGAAAAACAAATATTTGTTGGTTAGATACATGTTGTTATTATATATTAATATATTCACGCAATGGTACGTCATAATCATTAACAGTTTATCATTATCTTCCACCACAGTTGACGCCTGTTCTACAGCCATTAATATATAAATAATCTCGTTATCAATGATATTAACAATGCTTTCATATTTACCTCCACAGGTGGGCTCGTCTCAGCAATATACAGCATCCAACAAATGAGATGTTATATGAATACACTATTTATGACTAATTCTTTACAATGCTTTCATAATTACCTCCACAGGTGGGCTCGTCTGGGCAATATACAGCATCCAACAAAATACATTTAAATGAATACTATAGTTATGAATTATGTTAACAATGCTTTCATATTTACCTCCACAGGTGAGCTCGCGTCAGCACTTTTGCGGCGCTTCTTATAGCTGGAGCCAGCAATCGTAGCTGTCCCGAATGGTGGGGGCATGGCGGAGTCCTCTCCACCACTCTCTGGGTCGTTTACCACCACCACCTCTGGCGCGGAAGTAGGGGCCCGGGCGTCCTGCTGGGACTCTTGGAACTGAAAGAAAGGCAATAATTAAAATATATACACTGTATATATATACAGTATATATCTATATCTATATATATATATATATATATATATATATATATATATATATATATATATATATATATATATATACAGTATATATGACTCACAATTAATTTATCGGAGATTTCACTATGATTGATTGCATATGTTAACTTGATAATAAATATTAATACGTAAAGACATGTGATGTTTATATAAATCCTTCTTTATATATGTATACCTAGAATAAATCACAAAATATATATTGAAACTTTAGATATGTTACAACCCACAATATTATATAAATGGGAGCATATTATTACAATGTTCTTTTCTTAACAGGAGAACTTATATATTTTCTTGCTGGTTATAACTTGGTCTTATATTTTCCCATTTATTTATTATTGTCACAAATGTTAGGTATGTATATTAGTGTTCTTACCTTAGCTGTGACCCGGGGCTTGACACGGGCAATGTGCCCTTTGAGGAAGGAAAACTTTTTGAGTATCCAATCATCACGGCCCGACCTTGGCTGCCCCTCGCTGGTCCCAGGGGTGCCCGCACCACTCTTCTCGTCGGTGAGCTTTGCATACCGCGTCCGCATTCCTGTCACCCATTTGTTCAGCTGGGTTCCTGCGGACACAGAAACATTAATTGGGCATTGGACACATTGTATTAATGCTTCACATATCGTCGTGAGCAGGTAAAAGATAGTGTGACGTCTACCAGCATTGGCAGAATCGCCTCTCGTTAGCCACTAGCGCTCGCCAGGGACATCGAAATGGGCTACAGTTATCAGAGAATGTTGTTCTTTCTTTCCTAGTAATTGTATAGTCACAGACAGTCCAGTGGTGGTCTTTGTTTTCGTCTGTGACAACGGGTTATATTTTATATCAATAGTAGTGATGATAGTACCAGCGTGGGAATGAGAGAGACTTTCAGAGCGATATGGTAGTGAGTGTCTGTAGGTGCGGGAGCATCGCACGTGACACCTCCTGCCTTATGACGTCTCGGCCCGTGATTGGCCGACCATGACGCTTTTGCGGGCTCCTGTGTAACTAACCTCCTGCACGAGGGTCCACAGGAGCTGTCCTAGTCAGGACAGGCTAGGTGCGCGTGCATCTAACATCCCTTTGATTACTCTCCCCCGATCACCACCTTTAGAACTGTTTCTCTCTCTGAACTTCTTCTTTTCCATTACTTCTCGCCTTTATTCATTTACATATCTCCTTGGGTTCTGCATACGGTTTCCATAGCCGGCCCATTGTATTGCATGCGCCATCCTCTGAGATATTTACATGTACTTAGAATAGGTTTTTGGAGGGTTCTTAGTTAGTATAGGTTATGAACTCTGTGTGTCTCCATTATTGATTTAGTGTTTCTGCTCTTTTATTTAATGCTAGACAGGGATAAGGTAACTGTAGTCGTTGTCATCGATGTGTGTTCGGTTTGCTTATACCTACACGACTTCGACCGGTCCTGTGGTAGCCTGTGTTGTCTTTTCAGTTGCGTCCTTTGCGAGTGCAGCTTTGTGTTGACTGAGGGCTTTGGCCTGTGCCAGTTCCACACTTTGCTGCCTCTTTGCTTGGCTTTAGAGGGTCGCCAGGATAGAACCAGATACTTGTGATCTGGATCTATCAAGAGAGCACCCTAGTCAATTAACATAACTTAAAGGATGCCGTCTTAAGGACATCGCTAGACTACGAGCCTGTCTTGCTCACCCCTGTTCCTTACCTAGAGTATCCCATCTAGACATTATTAATTGAGTAGACACTTATTAGTATTTAATATAAGCTCTTTGATATGTACGCTTTATTATTCACAGCATTTATTAGTCTAGGTTGTTGCTGAGCCACACAACCATAGCAGACTGTTTCGTTGATGAGGAAGTACTTCTTTTAGTGTCGAGCATTGCTACCATTGCGCATTTATAGTATTCTCGTGCCAGTTAACATTATATGTCCTATCTTTTGGTGTATTCCATTTACACGTGTGGTGCCTCCTGCCTTTATATAGTTTAAGATACGAGCATCTTATGAGCATCAGACTTTCTTCAGAAGTTTCCAGGTCTATGCTGTAGGACTATACTTCACTTACTTTCAGAAAGGAGTGAAGAGTTTATTGTTGTTTAGAGTAACTGTATTGAATCATCTTTTTATTGTATTAAATCTTGCAGTGATTTAATTGATCTTTCCATAGATTCCTTTTTATTCATTTTAACGTAACTTGCATCTTGTTTGTTATCAGGCTATACCAGTGTGGGTTAGCCTGAAGTAGAGTACATTTATGCCCAGTTAAGTATGCCCCGTTATCGCAGATTAACTCTGGTGTTTTGTTCGCCGGCATATAAGTTCGAGGGTTTTGATCTAGCGTACCGTTGTTGCATAGTGCCCTATTACTAGTCCAATCATTAAGTGCCCTTGTTTTATTCGTAGTCCCGGTCGTATCAATAGGTACATAATAAAATATAGATTGAAGGATGTAAACAGACATTGAATGGAATGTGGGTGATATTGGCAGCACAGCATTTCATATATGCAATTCTTAACATATTTTATCTAATGCAGGATGAATTTAACGTATGAAACACATGAAATCGAACCAAGAACACAACAAAAAGGTATTACAAAGGTACACACATTATCACTACAATAACATAATGCACACTTTACTTTGGGGTACTTACCTGTGACACAAGGTACCAGGCTGTAGGCCTTCTCTTCAAACATCCGCACCTTCTTGTGGCTGTCTTTGTACTCCTTGAGACGTTTCTGGTACAGCATGGGGTTGTCCTTCACCCACTCTACCAGCATGTCCTCAGTCTCGTCGTCGAACAGGATCCAGGTAAGTTTGTTTTTCTTGATAACCCCATACATGGGGATATCATCGGCCATGTTCTGTGAGTCGCCTTGGTCATCGTCACCAGCAGACATGGCCTCCGTATCATCGGGCTCCTCTTGGCTGTCGTCCATCACAGCCTCGTCCTCGTCGATGAAGGTAGCATCAGCATCGGCTATGTCATGAAGATCAGTACTAGTTGCAGGGGCCTGGCTGTCTGGTATGATCTCATCTGAGCTGGGCGACGCACTACGTTGGTTGTGCTTGGGCGGGGGTGGGCGGCGTGGGGTGGCTGCTGTGTCACGTGGTTGGCTGGGCCCAGGCGGCGGCTTGGCGACACGCTTGGCCAGCGTACCCTTCAGCACATGTCGAGGGTTGATGGACTTGGAAGGGACCTTCTTCTTTTCAGGCTTTTAAGGGGCCATGGCGAAGGGCAGCGTGGGTAGAGGGGCAGCAGATAGGGAGGTCAGAGAGGCAGGTCAAGGTTGTGGTCGGTCACTGGTGCGGCGGTGGAGTGGGACGAGGCAGTGTGGGTTGGGGCATTTTATAGGGTGAGGGAGGCGTCTGTGTGAGCGGTCTTGGTGCCAACTCTTCACGCGGTGTTGCCAGCACTCGGGCTACACTCCACGACTCGTGTAGGTACGCGTTGACTCTCGTTGGACATCTGTTGTACACGTGTTGACTCGCGTTACATCCGTGTAAACTCGTGTAAACTCGTGTAAACTCTCATTGATTCGTCCTACATTTTTGAAATAACGGTATTTCAAATGACACTCGTTTTTTCGTGTTACACTCGTGTTTTTTTCTCAGTGGTTCGTGTATACTCTTGTTTACTCGTGTTTGAATCGTGTAAACTCTTGCATCATGGGGTCACCAAATTTTAGCACTCACATTCGTGCTTTGTACTCTTGTTGATACGTGTTGCATGTGTTACATACGTTTTGTTACGTGTAGACACGTGTTGATTCGTCAACGTCGAAATGAGGACGAAAAGCGACGAATCACCAAAGAGACATGGGTTTACATGAGTCAACACGAGTTAACACGAATAACGAAGAGTTAATCAGAGTCAAACACGAGTTAACACGTATGTACACGAGTCTACACGTATTTAGGCCACAATCGTGGGTACTCGCCACGTGGCCCAAAAATGTCATGCATGCATGAAATTTTTGGACCCCGTGGCGAGTACCCACGAGTGTGTCGAGTAAACAAAGAGTATACACGAGTGTAGCACGAGTCTACACGAGTGTTGAGGAGTATCGACGAGTCATTGCTGAATAGCAAAATTTCATCACTCGTGTTGGACTCGCGCACCGACTCAGCTATGTGTGAACCAGCCTTCACACAACTGATTAAGCTCAATACGGTCGTCGAATGCTTCAATGGCTTCATCTGTATCATATGCATAATTTTCCTCATATAATATATTTAGTAGCAATATACTGGCTCTCTATTTATCCATTGCCCGATGCCTCAATCCTAGTGAGGGGGTGACCATGAACAAATCACTCACAGGCTTCTCAGTCACCTGTGCTGTGGGATAATAATTATTTCCCACATCCTGGGGGGCAAAGATAATTACATATAACTATACACTGGTCTCATTCCTGTTTTTAGTTGAAGTGGTCGCTTTTTTTTTCTTCTCTCCTAATCCTCTACTTCTGCCATTGGTACTTAGATTCAATCTAATCATCTTGCCATTGAGCTCGTGCTTTTATGCTGCTTGTCGTTTAGGTCTCTCTTTTAGAGGTGGAGTATTGTTTACTTCCTTTGATGTTGCATTACTTCTTATTTCTAATGGGATTAACTTATTAATTGTTCTAAGCGAGACACTTCTTTTAGATAAAACCTTGACCACTCTAACTGTGCCATTTTTATCATGGAGTAGCGATATAACTTTACCTAATGGCCAGGATGATCTTGTATTGTCACAGTCAATGATGACTATATCCCCTGGGGTTAATTTGCAGGAATTTGATGCAGCTTGACTTCCGTAATGGTACTCCCCTAATAGAGGTTAGATAGTCACTTTGCCAAATTCTGTTCCATTGCTTTAACAACTTGCTAATGTGGTTGTATCGCAATGTTAGTTCCTTTAGAGTAGGTGCCTTCCGTGTAAATAAAAGTCGGGATCGGTTTCATATTCTTTGTTCATGACAGGAGGTAAGTTCTCAATAAGGGATCCGTGAAGTAAGTGATTAGGTGTCAAAGCTTCAGGCTCATCTACATCACCTTGAACATAATGTAAGTGGCCGGTTGTTCACCCTTGCTTCTATTTCCACTAACAAAGTCCGAAGCTCATCAACACTTATCCTTTTGTTGTGTAATACCTTACGGAGAAATTTCTTTACCACTCTTATCATTCTTTCATAAAACCCTCCTTGCCATGGCGCTCTGCGTGGTATAAATTTCCACTCGCATCGGCGGCTACTGAAGAATTGTCGTACCTCGGGGTTTGCGAAAAAACTTCTCAAGAACCCTTCAGCTGCTCGAAAATTTGATCCATTGTCGGAAATTACTAAACTGGGACACGATCTTCTACCAGCAAATTTTCTAATAGCTCTCAAAAAAGTATTAGCTGACATGTCTGCAACTAGTTCTAAATGTACAGCTCTTGTGGTGGCACATGTAAATAAGCATATACAGTAGATACTTTAGCTGGATCACTTCCGTCTTCATTGCTGGGATTCTGTAATTGGATAGCACCAGAATAGTCTACTCCCACAACATTAAATGGTCTTGATTCGTGGACTCTTTCTGTAGGTAGTTCAGTTCACTTTATTTCATATTATACATTACACAATAACATATATTACATAGACATATCTCCCAACGAATATAAGCGTGGGAGAAAGAAAAACAAGATAACATATATGCATAGATGTTCAGTATATGAGGACATAATTATATTGACACCTGTTATAAATATCCTAATAATAATGATTTTAAAAAGTCATTCATATTCTGGGCAAGAGGTGCACGGGTGCCCTACGTTCCTCGTGACCTTGCACCCACTGAATCCTGTATTTAACTGTATTAAAATCATAAAAATGTTGCACAATATTGTATTTATCTGCAAAAAGTGTATACATACAAAAACTGAAACCGTTTGGGTAACTAAACTAAAACTTTCTAACCACTCCAGTTAGTCACAAAAGGTTTTAAATATGCTAAAAAGGACGCTAATAGCGTCATCGTGCGCCAAGGGATCAGGCGTTATCACAAGCGTTTTTCTCGGCAGTTTTCTATGAGCAACTGATTATGAACAACATTACTGAGGTTATTTTGTATTGATATGGGAAACTAGACTGAACGTAGTTTGTCATTTGTGGCTGATTTCAGATAAAGCTAATACTCTGAAGCTGCCATTCAAGCCATTTCTGAAAAATATTACCAAAAAATCACTTGTGATACACCTGCTTTAGTCAATTTTTCGGATTGTAATCTGAACACAAGATGGCCATAGTACAGGACTAACTTTGAGGATTAATTATGGATTTCTGCATGGGGGTCGTGTTGTGGGGTAGGCTTGCAAATAGAGCCCTTCTTTTAAGTCATTATTGTTACAAACCCAAGGTTAAAAATTATCTTTACAGTTCTTTTTAAGGCGGTGTCACATGAGCTATTTTTCCGTCAGTTTTAATGGGCAATTGTTGTTTGGCCACTTCAAAATATTATTTTCATAAGAATGAGAAAAAAGCTGCTCATTGAAAATTGCCAGAAAATGAGTTTGTGTGACACCATCTTTAAACCAAATTGTTCCTGTTTGACGCTCTGCTGTGGGTCGATCATAACCTCTGGACGGCCTGCTCTATTATGGTCACTTTCTTGTCCTACCTGAACGTGGAGACTCTGGGGGGTGCGGGCGGCTCGGGCACCTCACCCACAAAGCTTGCCCACCCATTAGGTCCCCCGCCACCACCCACAATCACTACACCCCCGCTAAGTGGGCAGCCCTTGTTTCCTCTAGGTTGGTTGGCAAAGGACTCAAGGCATATGATGCGTTTTTTTTTTTTTTTTTTTTTTTTTAAGAGACAATGAACGGAGGAAGGAAAAACACAGATAAAACAAAAAGGTCCATGTGCCTAAAGGCATCCTCCATTCATAAAATGTTTGTAACAACTGGATTTAAACATTTGTAGATTGTAAGTTTGTGGAAAGCAATTCGAGGGAAGTGAATTCCAAAGAGTAGTAGTTCTAGGGATAAATTAATTTTGATAAGCAGAAGTTCTGCATTGTGGAGGAGAAAGTGTAAATTCATGGGCGCTCTCAGCTGCCCTAGTTCTACGGGGAAAGATGTGGAGAGGCGGCACAATTGAAGCAAGTTCCTCGGAACAATTGCTGTGAAAATATCTGTAGAATAATGCAAGGGATGCAACGTTTCTTCGTATGGATAATGTAGGAAGGTCCTGTGTGATTGCAGGGTTATTGATTAATCTAATAGCTTTATTTTGAATTTTGTCCAACTGCCTCAATGCAACCACTCCACTTCCACTTCACAGAGGTGAACAGTAATCCATCTGAGAACGCACATGACTTTTATATATTACGGCCAACTGCTTGTCAGTGAAGAATTCTCGAACTCTGTAAAGGAGTCCCAGTTTTTTAGAGGCATTCTTAGCAATGCTTCTAACATAATGTGTCCAGCTCAAGTTAGTAGTTAATGTTACACCGAGAATGTCAATACTAGGGGAAGTGGGAATATTTACATCATTAAAAAATATATGGGAGTCAGTGAGATTCTGTCGGTTAGAAAATTGAATGTACTTGGTTTTCTGTGCATTAAAGGAAACTAGATTCTTTTGTCCCCATTCTTCAATTCTAGAAAGGTCCTGGCTCAGAGAAATTGCAGTGTTTATTTTTGAATTTATAAGATCGGGTTGGGTGAAAGAATTGGTAAATGTGAAGGAACTGTGGAGTGTTGAGTCATCTGCGTAGGAATGTATTGGATTATGAGTGGTAGATATGAGATCATTGATATGAATGAGGAACAGAGTTGGGGCCAAAACTGATCCCTGGGGAACACCAGCATTTATTGAGTGAAATTGAGAATAAAGGCCATCTACCATTACACATATTTTTCTGTTATGAAGATAAGAAGAAATTAGTGGAACTAATCATGCAAGGCCGTAGTGTGACATCTTCGACAATAAGGATTGATGCCAGACTCTATCAAATGCCTTTGATATATCCAGTGCTATTGTATGTGTTTCACCATGTTGGTCTGTAGCTTGGTTGATTTGATGCGTAAGAAGGCAAAGAATGTCTGCAGTTGATCGACATCGTCTAAAACCATATTGCCTATCACTGATTAATTTATTATTCTCAAGATGCTTAATTATGTGATTATTTAATATAATTTCAAAGACTTTACCAAGAGTGGAAGTTATAGTCTGTCTCGTTACCATTGACCCTTGGAACCTGGATCCTAGTTGGCGGCGGCTCGCAGGGTACAGACCATGTGGCTCGTAATATGGTGTTCTGGTTCGGTGCTGCTGGGGGATCTGGTGGTGGTAGAACATGGTAGTCAAGAATTAGGGGGCATCATCCTTATTTGTCCTTAATTAACCACTGGCGAGTTTCACACTATAAGGGAGTAGGAGCTTTAGACAGCACAGTTTAACAGAATTACAAGATAAAATACAATTGTAGTACATATATACATACATAAAACCCAAGTAAACATACTTTTTTTCCAGCAGAAACTTATTATTGCATTTCTGTTTATGTCGATGTTTATGGCTCCAACTTCCTTATAGAACGAAACTCGTATGAGGTCAATTGGGGCTCCCTACTGACTGAAGTGAGGCAAGTGACTTGTGAGCGACAGTCAAAATGTAGTTTTCAATTCTCTTGGAATGAGTGCATGGAGCCTGTATGTTTACGAAGGTGCCTCAAAATCAATCCAAGGGCTCTTAAATCCAGCCCAGCGATGCCCATTGGCTGACGCCTACTTATGTAACACAGCCCCAGCAATGTCCAACGCAGCCATTCTCGCCTTAATAAAAAATATTAGGCCTCCCAAAAGGCTCGTAGGGGTCTAGAATTTGTATATATGGTAGCTTAGGATGTGGGGCAAAGTTGGCAGCCCACAGAGACCATCTTGGGCCACCCCATTTTGTTTAATATTTAAAAAAAAAAAAATAAAGAAAAAAAATGAATTATGCCTGGGACTGGATGTTACATTAAGTTACTTTTGGGATGGGGCTCAATAGGTTAAGGGTTAGAATATACAAAAACACATTGTATTATGCGCTCATGCCAGTTAGAAGGAAGTGAAAACTAAATATGGTATGTCGCACCACATGCTGGTTGCCCTTCAATTATATTATTTAAATTTGTATTTTTAATTTGATTCTGCTTTATTAGTATTTATGTCATATGGTCTGGTGAATGATGCAGTACAGATAAACCATCTGATCTGCATTTACCTTACATCTGTGTGTTTGCAGAAGATATGTGTGGACAAATATAAGTATGTATATTGTTGTGAGTATTTATACAGTATGTATGTATGTTTAACGAGAGTATAAAAGAAGCCTCTCATTGATTGCAAAAAATAAATATTTTGAGCAGCTGGCAAATATATAAGCATAAAGCATACACAATGAAGCTGGACAAGTTGTTGTACAAAATAAAACGGTACCATTAAATAAGTACGGTATATGTTTGACACTTTAATAAACTTAAAAGGTCATTATAATTTACAAGTGTGGCTAAGCAGTACCACAGTCGCCTTGTTCGGGTGAGAGGCCCGGGTTCGATCCCCCTCCGGAGCACTGTAGGATTATTGACCCATGGGCAGGGATTTCTATACCTTTATCTGCATTGGCGGACAATAGAGGTGCGGTAGACCATTGTCGCATGTACACATGTGCAGTATATACTGGCACCTGATCAGTAGGATCAAGCTGATTACACTGGTTACAGACTACATTCACATCCACAGCCATTCCAACAGTACAATAGTATCCCAAATGCACGCCCACACAATATACACACCAATGGGCGGTTGGGCCTAAGCGACACTCCCCCATGAACAGGTACAAGCTAGATAATCAAGTGAGTTGTCTCGGCATATGGAAGACAATCCATATATATATAGATATATGAATTATAACACACATTTGTATATTCATTTAGCTATTATATCACATGCATAACTCCTTGGAATGAAATCAATTTACCATATTTAACAATGATAGGGCTGCGGACGTATGTTGATTGTTTCATTTACCTATAACGCTTTTCCCCTATTTCTATGTGTATGAAGGAGACAAAAGGCAGGTTGCCTGTAACGAGTGTCTCCCCAAAGCCAAAAGAATGACGGCCAAATTCAAGAGACGTTGGGGTCAAAATGCCTACACACACGAAGTTTAGAGCAGTTTAAGTCATAGGATGAAGGAAAGATTGAATGAGGGAGAGAGTTCAAGAGTTCACTTGATGAGTAGAAGAAAGACTGAGAAGATTTGCCAATTCTTGGGTTGGAGAGCTAGACAGAATAAGAGTGGGACTGTGTTGAAAGGCGGGTGCCTTGCACTCGTCGCAAGGGAGGGGGTATGCACTGAGAGAGTTCTGAAGAACACATATTGTTATTATAGCGATAGTAGAGTGAAAGAGATGCAACATTGCAGCGTGTAGAAAGAGATTGTAGGGAACTAGTAAGAGGAAGTGAGATGATGAGACGAAATGCTTTGGACTCTACTCTTTCGAGAAGTGTGGAATGGGTGGAGTCTCCCCACACATGCGAACAATACTCAATACAGGGGCGCACTGTGCCCCGATACAGAGCAAAAAGCTGTGCAGTGGTGAAGAACCCACGGAGATGATAAAGCACAACTAACTTTTGGGAAGTTGTTTTAGCAAGAGTGGTAATATGATCTTTCCAAGAAAGGTCGGATGAAAATGATACACCTATAATATTGAGAGAATACGAAGGGTTGATTTGTGTATTGTTTGAAGAGTAATTGATAGTCTTGCGGAAGATTGCGATGGAGAGATAGATTTTCTCTACCCCAATCAGAAATAATTGATAGATCAGAAGATATGCGCTCTATGGCCCTTTTACATGAGTTTTGGAATGATTGCATGCTGGGTTGATGTGACAAATTAGTTGAATAGTGTAAGGTAGAGTCATCAGCATATGAGTGAATAAGACTAGAGGTACAGTTGAGATCATAAATAAATATTAGAAAGAGAATTGGAGACAGGAGAGAACCCTGAGGAACACCGAAGTTGATTGGTTGAGGATGTGAGCGATGCCGTCCACAACTCCAACTATGGAGCGGTCTGAAAGGAAATTAGAGACAAAGGCACAGATAGAGGACAGACACCGAAGGAGGGTAGTATGGAAATTAGAGATTTGTGCCACACTCTATCGAAGGCTTTCGATATGTCTAGTACTAGACCTACTCTAGAGCAATAGAAAAGGTCTCACCAAAGTCCCAAAAGGAGGATGACCATGAGTTAGTAAGATAAGCCAAATACGTTCGATTGGGTCAAGCCGTTCTACTGGTCAAAGGGGTTGAAACAGCAGTGATTGATTGAGTTGGTTGAAATAGCAGAGTGATTGATTACACCTTTCTGATTACACCACTCTATTGACCCAGATGAAGGGAATTCTTTATGGTTCGCCTTCTTCTCCATCTATAATAAGGTCATATTTTATTATATGTAAGCTGTCGATTTTAACTGCACACAGATGAAACTTTGCACAAAGGTTTATGGAGCCTGAGCCATTAGTAACCAGCCAAGACTCCATTACGCAGGGCCGTATACAGTATATATATTTCCTTTAACCTAAACCATTTTGAAACACTTTCCCATCATCATCATCAAGCAGAAAAATTTACAGTTAGATAAATGGACACGAATTATCGAACAAGCATGAACGTTGAATAGACATCGATGTATATACTGTATATATATATATATATATATTTATATATGAATAATAGAGCAAGCATGAACGTTGGGTGAGAGATGCATCTAGAGTTAGATTTGGCATCCTCTACCCAACCTTAGCTATTTCTGTCTCTGTTTTTCTGTCCTACTTTTCCTTCAGGGGGCGGGGGGTGTCTAGCTATCCTCCTACCCTTGTAAAATTCACCTACTAGATGAGACAGAGAAAGGGGCGAAGGAACGCGAAAGCGATCCCGGACCCTAAGAATTGGAACTTTAAATTTTGTTTCTGTTTGGTCTCTGTCTTGAGTCGGCCACCCCGAGCTGTGGGGTATGTGCCTGGGTATATATACAGTATATATATATATATATATATATATATATATATATATATATATATATATATATTAGGGATAATATAACAAGTATAAACGGTTAATAGACATATATATCAATGCATGATATCAACTTGCATGGCAAGCACAGAATCACAGCAACTATTAATAATGTTGAAGCTAATTATTAAAGTGTAGTGCCTCCATTACCTAGAGTGGCTCGGGTGTTATATGTTTACTGCCTGCGTGTCTTTATGTATGCATGTATGTATGTATGTATGTATGCGCGAGGAAATGAAAAAGTAAGTGGTCATAAGTTGTGTGAGAGAGAGAGAGAGAGAGAGAGAGAGAGAGAGAGAGAGAGAGAGAGAGAGAGAGAGAGAGAGAGCGAGAGCGAGAGAGAGAGAGAGAGAGAGCGAGAGAGAGAGAGAGAACACATCAGAATACCACATTATTCCGGAATTATTATTGTTTCAATATAGTCTTAAACACAATAACTGCTTCGCTTTATAATACTACAACGATCAATGTTACAACTTAAGAGAGGAAGGCTGTATACATTGGTTGATCTATTTATTTATGTTTTTTTTTTTTTTTACATTCCTCCCTAGACAGAAATCAAGCTTAAAAAATCATCACCAAATTCCACCTTGTAGATAAATGTTTACATTTTTCGGTAAGAAAATGTCCTGGCCGAAGGCCGCTTTCTCCTAAATTACAGGCTCGCTATCGCTTGCCAGGAAAAAATTGACACCTAAATGACACGAAAGATCTTAAAATTTACAGAAATGGAGTGTAAGATCTTGAAATCACCAAACTATTAGGGCGAACGTCTTAAAATCTCAAAACTAATGGGACCAAGCATGAGGGAGAAGGGAGTCCAGAAGTAAAAGTGTCCCCTTAACCAATGTTAAGGAATCTAACCCTCTCGGTAAAGTGACACAGCTGTTCTTGTGGCTTATATGAAGATATCGCCGTATATTGAGGGAGTCTTGGGCATGGTGGGGTTCATTGGGAGAGTGTGCAACCCATTCCTTCCCGGGAGGTCTATATGAAGGGAGGGAGTTTGCTGGACCCCCTTCTCCCTCATGCTTAGTCCCATTAGTTTGATATTTTAAGACATTCGCCCCAGTAGTTTGGCGATTATAAGGCCTTTCGTGGCATTTAGATATCGATTTTGTTCCTGAGGATCGATGAAGAGTCTGCAAATTAAATGTTTAAGCCTTATGGAGGTCTAGGGAGGAAACTGGAAAACAAAATATATACTAATACTAATAAATTAATAGATGTACAAATCAATGGAAATATCTCCATATATAGTGAACGACACCCATGGGAGACATAAACATCCCCTTATCTATGTGTGTGGCCGAAGGTGGAACGATTGGGGAAGGAACAATATGCGTGGGGAGAATCTTTATGTTATGGTATTATCGTCGTGGTCTGATTAACCCCTTCTGTAACGGCGACGTCTTTATTATTCAATTCTTGCCGCTATTAAATGATTGTATTCAGCTTAAGAGGAGCCTCCAGCAATTAACAAGGTTCGAACTATCACACATAACCCTTTTTACTACCACACATCCTTCTTAAACTCCATTTCATTTTCTAATTATAGCTAGAATTAAATACAAAAAAAGCCGTCGGTGGTACAGAAGGAGTTAACCATTTGAGTACCGGGGATGTAGTTTTTATTTCATCTAGTTATATTTGGAGGGTTTTATGCAGCTTAGGGAGGATGTGTAGTGGTTAAAAGGGTTGGTCGAGATATACCGTAGTTTTTTTATTGCTAGATGTGTTTCCTAAACTAAATACATTCGTCTAACAGTAGCCAAATTACCTAAAAAAGGACGTCACCGGTACTGAAGGGGTTAAGCGATTCTTCCATTAGTTTAGAGTATATAGATAGGGTCACACACACACCCACACACTTCTCTCTCTCTCTCTCTCTCTCTCTCTCTCTCTCTCTCTCTCTCTCTCTCTCTCTCTCTCTCTCTCATACATATCCTGTCCCAACTCAAATTGTTTGTTTGTATTTGACGAAGCTAGAGGGTTGATCAGCTTGATTGGCCGAGAGCTTATTTTTCCACTGGTAATTGATTGAAGGCATGGGACAGAGAGAGAGAGAGAGAGAGAGAGAGAGAGAGAGAGAGAGAGAGAGAGAGAGAGAGAGAGAATGAAGGTTGGCAGGGTTCGAACCTACCCTCGGCCACTAAAGTTCGTGAGGGTGGTTTCTCACATGTAAAGGCCGAGATCACCAAATAATAATAATAGTAATAATAATAATAGTTATAATATAAATAATAATAATTATAATAATAAAAATAATAATAATAATAATCTATCTATCTATCTATTGCCTGACGCCGTGATCCCCGAAGGGGTGGCCACGAACGAACCGCCCCCATGCACCTCTGTCCCCAGTCAGTCGACGCCCCTCCCCCCAACCAGCACCGCCTTCGTTCATGTACTTCCTCACTCCATCCTTCCACCTCATATTCGGTCTACCTCTCCCCCTCTGTCCCTCCACCTCGCTCTCGTACACCCTCTTAGTCATTCTCTCGCTTTCCATACGTTCCATATGGCCGAACCATCTCAAGTTGTTCCTTTTCACACTTTCCAGCACATCTACCTCCACACCACACCTCCTTCTTACTTCCTCATTAGTCTGTCTATCCCTCCATGTAACTCCGCACGCACTCCTTAAGTAATTCATTTCCACTGCTCTCACTCTTGGTCTAAGTCTCTCAACCAACGTCCATGCTTCGCTTCCGTAAGTCAGTGTCGGGATTACCACACTGTCATGCAAGGACTTCTTCACTTCCATACTGACCACCCTATTTCTTGTTACTGCTTTTAGCGTTCCTACAACCCTCTTCCCCTGTTGTACCCTCTCCCGCACCTCTTCATCCATAGTCCCATCTTTACTCAACACACTGCCCAGATACTTAAAAGAGTTGACGATCTCCATAGCCTGACCGTTCAGCTTCACCTCACACTCTGTGACTTCACCCCTTTCGAAGACCATAACCTTGCTCTTCCCCGTATTTACCTTCAAATTCCGTTTTTCGCACACTGTTCCAAACTCATTTACCAGACACTGCAACTAATAATTATCATAATATATATAATAATAATAAAATAAAATATAATAATACAATAAAACATTAAATTAAACCAATATCAAAATATATAAATAAGTCAAACCTAGCTATACCACTGTCACTACTACTGTCTTCTAACTCTGCTCCTGTACGTACCTTGTTTCTGTCCAAACCCTGCGGCAGATCCCACTAACCTTCATCAGGAAGTTACACGGCCATACTCGAGTTGCAACATCTGTAAACCCGAAGGAGCGGCAGGAGTCGATAGAATAAAGGGAAAAGTAATATACTGTAGGGATATTAAACTAGGGAGAAATAATATATGGTCAATCAATTAAAGGAAATAAAAATAGGGAGAATATTATAGGGAACATCAATATAGGAAAATTATATAGGGAAAATCAATATAGGGAAAATCAATATGGGGAAAATCAATATAGGGAAAATCAATATTAGGAAAATCAATATGGGGAAAATCAATATTAGGAAAATCAATATAGGGAAAATCAATATTAGGAAAATCAATATAGGGAAAATCAATAAAGGGAAAATCAATATGGGGAAAATCAATAAAGGGAAATCAATATTAGGAAAATCAATATAGGGAAAATTAATAAAGGGAAAAATCAATATGGGGAAAATCAATATAGGGAAAATCAATATGGGGAAAATCAGTATAGGGAACATCAATATAGGGAAAATCAATATAGGGAAAATCAATATAGGAAAAGTCAATATAATGAACATCAATATAGGGAAAATATATTTTGGGAACATCTATATAGGGATAATCAATATAGGATAACTCAATATAGGGAAAATCAATGTAGAGAAATTCATTATAGGGATGGTCAATATAGGAAAACTCAGTAAAGGGATGACTAGG
Organism: Paralithodes platypus; assembly: GCA_032716605.1. Lineage (NCBI taxonomy): Eukaryota > Metazoa > Arthropoda > Malacostraca > Decapoda > Lithodidae > Paralithodes > Paralithodes platypus. Next base: position 38,577,134 of record CM064547.1, read on the forward strand.
TAGAGGGAAAATCAATATGGGGAAAATCTTTATAGGGAAAATTTATACAATTAAAATCAATCTAGGGAAAATCAATCTAGGGAAAATCAATATAGCGAAAATCAATACAACAAACTTAATAGGCATAGGGAAAATCAATGTAAAGAAAATCATTAAAGGGAAAATCACCCAACGTCAGCCAAATAGATTTTAGCTTTTGGAGATTTATGGCTTGGAGTCTGTTATCGTAATTGTCCGATCTCTCTCTCTCTCTCTCTCTCTCTCTCTCTCTCTCTCTCTCTCTCTCTCTCTCTCTCTCTCTCTCTCTCTCACTCTTAACACAAAAATATAATAATAATAATATTAATAAAATATAACAATAAATACATCATTAATTAAATTATATAATATAATATAATAAACCAAATAAAATCAATTTAAATATATATATAAATGTGGTTGAAATATAGTAAACAGGTAATAAAGGCCAAGGAATTGAGACACAGTATTGGATCACTGGTAAAGAGGAAGCTAGACTTGTTACAAAGGGGAGAGGGATTAAGGCGAATGTGAAGTGCAATGTTAAGAGGGTGGGGAGAGAGCGGTAAATTAATAGTCCAACAGAGAGAGAGAGAGAGAGAGAGAGAGAGAGAGAGAGAGAGCGAGAGCGAGAGCGAGAGAGAGAGAGAGAGAGAGAGAGAGAAAGAGTAACAATAATAAAGAAGGAACGAAAGAGCTAAACGAAACGCGAACGAACGAAAGAGAAATTAGTATTTCCATCCGGACCCTATTAAGGGAAGATGGTTGTTTTTCTGGCCCCCCTTCTTAAACCGTTCAGTACCAGGGACGTCCTTTTAATCATATTCTGCGAAATGTTGGACGATTGTATTCAGCTTAGGAAGGACCTCTAGCAATAATAGGGTTTCAAACTATCTCAACCAACCCTTTTAACTACCACACATCCTTCCTAAGCTGCATAATATCGTCCAAATTTAGCCAGAATAAAATGTAACGCACGTCGCTGGTACTGTAAGGGTTAAAGAAGTAAATGTAAGGATAGCCTAGATTCATTTATCAGTGGCAAATGCATAAGTCATACATCCAATATCCTTCCTGCAAGACTAATTAAAAACTGATTCCTTGTGGAGCCTTGATCAAAGAGAGTTTTGAGGGAGGAAGTTAAATTGATTAGAAGTCCGGGTGTAGAGATACGTGATGAAGGGAGGGAGAGAGAGGGAGAGTGTGTGTGTGTGTGTGTGAGAGAGTGAGAGTGCAAAGGAGTACAACGGAAATCAAGCAACAACAGGTATTGCGACCCATCGAGGTTACTTGCTCTATAAGTTACTGCTATTTTAAGCGCCCAACAGTTTCTCAGAGAGGATATTGTCTCCAGCTTGGAATTCACCCAGGCAGAATTACAGGAGGCAAAGCAACATTTGAAGCACCTTAGAACTCCGTTACTGAACAACTCTGAAGAACTAGCCAGGCTACGCCAAGAAAATGAAGAACTGAAAATTAATTTTATGGAAGCTACACGACGTTTTCACCAAGTTGATGATCAAACCAGGAAAATAAATTTAAGGATTAGCGGTATCACGGAACAACCTCATGAAACATCTGAACAAACCCAGCATAAACTGTGCCGTCTTCTGCGCGAAAAACTAAACCTCACACCAGAAATTGAACAAGTTTATCGCATCAGTAAGTTCTCAGCTAATCAACCAAGAGATATCATTGTGAAATTCAGTAGAATAAAGGACCGGAACACAGTGTACCAAAACCGTAAACTTTTGAAGGGTACAGTACATACATTTTCATAAATGAGGATCTCTTCTCAGGGTCAATGGATGTGCGGCGCCTTCAAATGCCAGCCTTCACAGAAGCGAAAACAAATGGGAAAGCAGTTTTCTTCAATTATCGCACATTGGTAGTAAGGGAGCGACGCCGCGGCCAACCTTTGGAGCCCCAAGTAGAACCGAGTTCAGGCAACCAACACTCTCACCCTATTACCCAAAATTATCAGGGAAACTCGACCCTGTAGAGAATCGAAGTGCCACTGCCAACCATACCACCGACAGTAACCCCACCACAACCAAGAAGTGAACCACTAAGTGAGGAGCCCCAAACTCAAACAAGAAATGAACCGGAAAATGAACAAGAACATAAACTACAAAGTGATGAGCCCCAGTCTACTCCCACCAATCAACCTGATTATTTCTGACTGTTACCAGAGGTGTCACCTACGGAATCAAACAAAATATTGTGCCAGACATCTACAAATCAATCCTCTCAACTGTCTCCTAAACATCAACTTCCTTCTCTGCCTTCCACATCTTCATACTCCACTGGTGGAGACCTACCTGGCCCCGTTCCGTCACCGAGGGGGCCCACACGACGTAGCCAAACGCCCAACTCGTCTGCTAGATCCCTACCAGGCACCTCTGTGGCACGAAAGGAGACTCCGAGTAGAGGAAATAAAGCAAAGGATAGTCCCGTTAACAAACAAAAGAAAGGTGAACTAGACAGCCATTACACGAAGAGCAGCAGGAGAAAGTATCCCCGAAATGGAAAAAAGTAACTAACAATTCCCACACATATATAGTAGATATATTTTTACCTTTTGCATAGCCTACGTGAGTTGCAGTTGGGATGTGTGTACATGCTTAGATTGATATGCAGGATCGAAGTTGCATAATAAATCGTAGGCAGTGTCCACCAACCTTTAACTGTCTTCGTGGTGCGATGTATAAGGTGTTGATTTTCGGTGTGAGCATCCTGGGTTCGAATCCACGGACTGCCACATGTGTTTGTAAATTTCATTAATCGATTTTAGGAGTATGGTTGGTTGTTGGAAGGAACATAATAATTAATCCTTTTAACTAATATTTAAAATAAATTTCAATGGAATTGCCTTTTCATAATTGAAATGATCTTGAATTGCTTCAAATCTTAGACCCTAATAACAATATTTCGCATGAAGGTTCTTGGTTCGACTTATTTAGGTTGAAACAATTTAACCAATTTTCCTCAGTTGAAAATTTAGAAGATTATGACCCAGACATATTTATACAAAATACCCTAAGAATAACAAGCCCAAAATGTAATAACTATTTTCCGGGTGAACTAAATAACTTATTTAGCAACTATAACGATATCAATTTTAACTTAATGTGCTTAAATATTAATAGCATTCCATTAAAATTAGATTCATTCCATGATGTATGTAAACCATTTATTGAAAATAAATTCGACATCCTTGGTTTTTGTGAAACCAAGCTCTCTAAAAATATTGAGCATCTGTACGGTATTCCGTTCTATAATATGTTTAGCAATAGTGTATCTAGGAACAGTGGAGGAATTACTATTTATTATGTACGCTCTGAACATACAATAAAAACCAGACCGGAAATTACTTGGCAGTCTCCCCATTTTGAAACTCTGTTTGTCGAGATAGCGAAGCAGCCCAAAGCTGTAGTCGTTGGTGTTATTTACCGTAGACCAAATACCAGCATAGATAGTTTTTTCGACTCTTGCAATACACTACTTCACGCATTACAACAAGAAAACAAAATATACTTTTTAACCCTTAAAAAGCGGCTCACCACTTAAGTCGAGTTAAATAAAGCTGGACTATGTGGCGGCGCTCGACATAGGTCGAGTGGCAATTTCAGCACGTAATGTGGCTGAGAGAGAGAGACAAGTGGTGGCAGGAGACTAGCGAGCGTATGACTGCTCCAGACCACCGCGGCGAACCTACTGACACAAATCTCAGCTCCCTCCTCCCTCTCTCACTCGCTACATACTCAATTATGTACCGAAAGTACCGAATTACCTGCTTTTTGCACTCGCGTTGCACGGTTATTGCAAGAAAACTATCCATCATACAAGGATCGTTATGGTGTCATTCGAAAGCTCTGTTTATGCCCTTTCAGGGATAGATACTTGTTTTACGTTCTGGGTCTTATTTAGGCATGAAAATGATCACGTAAACAGCCCTATTTTGGCTAAAAACACCCCGCTGGGCGGTACACATAAATAAACCGCATAGGCCGCTAAAGAAGGGTTAATGGGTGACTTTAACCTAGTTCTTTTCCAATCAGAAAATAACAAACCAGTCTCAGATCTAGTATCTATCTTCAACATTAATTTTTTCTACTGTACAATCACTCGTGCTACCAGAGTAACCAAAGTGTACATTTGGACCAACGAACTATCCACCAACACAGTAAATGGAACAGTTTAATGTGAACTTTTGGATCATTTCCCGTTTTCTCATGTCATACACTAAGTACAATACAAAATATGAGCAGTAATAAAATAAATAAGTCATACCGAGTCTACAATAGTCATAATATAGACAAATTTAAAAAAGATATAAGTGAAGAAGACTGGACAAATTTCTATCACTTAAATGATGCAGCAACATGCTATTCACTCCTTAATAACAAACTCTCTAACTATCATGACATTAATTTTCCAATAAAAACTATATCAAGAAAAGAACAGTATAGTGATAAGCCCTATATTTCAACAGAAATCCAATCCCTTATTAAGAAAAGAAATCAACTCCAACGAAAATTTTACAAAAAAAAACATAACATATGGAGACGAATGTCGGAATCTTAGGAATAGAATTAGTCAACTAATAAAAACTGCTAAATGTAAGTATTATAAAGATAAATTGAAAGACTCGTCAGGTAACACAAAAAATACTTGGAATGTTATTAACTCTGTTTTGAAACGAAACTCTCTGAAAAGGGATGAATCCAATACGAATAATCCTGTTAATGGTCCAACACCCAATATGTTTAACGAATATTTCGCAAATATAGGGCAAACCCTTTCACAAAATGTAGTTACGACTCACACATGCTTCACTACTTATTTACCCCCAGCTAATGACAATACCTTACATTTTTCACCCGTAAGTGCAGATGAGATAACTAATATAATAAACTCTCTACGATATAGTGCTGCAGGACATGTCAATATTCCCATGTTCTTGATGAAAAGAACAGTTGATATAATCGCCCCTCTTATTACTCACTTATGTAATGTTTCCCTAACAACAGGCATATTTCCCAATCCATTAAAGACGGCACAAATTACCCCAATTCACAAAGCAGGATCCAAAAATGATACAAATAACTTTAGACCAATATCGGTACTTCCATCATTAAGTAAAATTTTAGAAAAAACAGTATATTCCAGACTATATAATTTCATCACTCAAAATAATATTTTAACAAATAATCAATTTGGTTTTAGACCTAAACGATCAACTGAGACTGCTTTGTTGGGTTTTACGGATGAAGTCTTGAGCGCTTTCGATGAAAACAAGTACACTGTCAGCGTTTTTCTTGATTTGTCCAAGGCGTTCGATACAGTCGATCATCGATCATCGAATCCTTTCGAAAAAACTGGAGCACTATGGAGTAAGAGGAGTAACATATTCTTGGTTCAGTAGCTACCTATCAGGTCGTAAACAATTTGTTAAGATAGGGCAGACATGTTCCAATACACTTGTAAAAAAATTTGGTGTACCCCAGGGTTCCATTTTGGGACCACTCCTGTTTTTAATTTATATTAATGATCTGGTAAACTCAAGTAAAACTCTGAACTATAAATTGTTTGCCGATGATGCAACTCTTTAACTAAGTCACCCAGCTTTTTTTGATCTTATTAACCCCTAAGTGTCGGCGCGCAACATAAGTCGAGTATAATAAATCTGGACTATCTGGCGGAGCGCGACATAGGTCGTGTGGCAATTTCAGCACGTAATGTTGCTGAGAGAGAGAGACAAGTGGTGGCAGGAGAGTAGCGAGCGTATGACTGCTCCAGACCACCGCGACGAACCTACTGACACGAATCCCACCTCCTCCCTGCCTCTCTCACTCGCTACTTACTGAATTGTATGGGGAAAGTACCGAATTACATGCTTTTTGCACTCGCGTTGCGCGGTTGTTGCAAGAAAACTAGCCGTCATAAAAGGATCGTTATGGTGTCATTGGAAAGCTCTGTTTATGCCCTTTCAGGGATAGATACTTGTTTTACGCTCTGGGTCTTATTTAGGCATGAAAATGATCACGTAAACAGCCCTATTTTGACTAAAAACACCCGGCTGGGCGGTACATATAAATAAACCGCTAGCCCGCTAATCTAGTGTTAACACGGTAAATAATGAATTAAGATTAGTAAACGAATGGCTCTTGTCCAATAAATTTACTTTTAATATAAACAAATCAAGTTATATGATCTTTCATAGAAGAACAAAAAAAATATGTACCCATTGCCACCAATAAAAATCAACAATTTAGTACTAATGTGCGCCACCAAGGCGAAGTTCCTAGGTGTAATATTAGAGCAGCATTTAAGTTGGCATGATCATATTAATTCAGTGAGAAATAAAATTGCTAAAATTTGCGGAATCCTATATCTAACTGATGATTACCTTGATAGAGAAGCACTTACCCTGATTTACTACTCTCTTATATACAGTCATCTTCTTTATTGCCACACTGTATGGGGAGGCGCGAGTAAGAGCGTTCTTAACCCACTAGTTATAGTTCAAAAGCGGGTCATTAGAGTTATTGCTGGCCTCAACTATAGAGACCACACAGCTAACATATTTCCATCTCTAAAAATGCTCAAATATAATTATATAAATGTGGTTCAGATTGCTACTTTTGTATATAAGTGCTTACATAAACTAATAGACAATGATAATTACTACAACATTAATACCAACAATAGATACCCACTACGAAACCAAAATAATCATTGAGTAAAAATATTTAACAGCTTATCTGAAGAATTAAAATCCAAATCTACGATCGGGAGTTTTAAGTAAAGCTTAAAGAATAGCATTATCAATAATTACCAATGGTAGGGAAGGCGTTAATGTTCTGGGTATTCAATTTCCAATGTCTGAACTGTTCTCGTTAGATTAATACTCTACTTCATGTATTGATCCTATATGTCCAATAAATATATGCATAGGTAACTAAGAAAAACAAAACTGCAATCATGTTAGTAAAATAATTTATATATAAGGCTCTTTAAGATGAATTGTTTTCATCAAAGGGCCTGGTCTGTATTTGTATTGTTTATTTCCAACCAATATGCAACCTATATATGCCTTAGACCAAATAAAATATTTTTCAGTTCAGTTCAGTTCAAAAAATGATAAAGTGTGAATTCAATTAGGTTAATAAAATAACAATACAGTACTAAGAAAATATTTATGCAGTTACAAATGCAGTCATCCGTGAGTTTCGGGCAAGGTGCTTGTCTAGGTGAACTTTAATGACTCAATGGTGTTGCAATCTATAACATCTCGAGGAAGCACATTGCACAGATTGACAACTCGATGAAAGGAGTTCTTAGATTCATGCGAGTTAAATGATTTACCAATGATTTTGTTAACCATTTCCTCGTGTGCAATTTGACTGGTCGATTGTAAAGTACTTACTGCAGCTCAAATTGTCGATGCCTTTGATGATCTTGAACACTTGAATTAAGTCGCCTCTTAATCTCCGTTGTGTTAGGGGAAAAAGATTCAATTCCTCAAGACGCTCCTCATATGGTTTGCTACTCAAACACGGTATCATTTTGGTAACTATACGATGAGCTCGCTCCAGTTTCTCATATCTTTTTGGTAGTAGGGGCACCAGGACTGAACGCAATATTCCAGAAGTAGACGGACTAAAGAATTGTAAAGAGTGAGGATTACATCTTTGGATTTATGCTCAAAAGATCTGCCTATAAAACCTATTACTTTGTTTGCTTTCTTAACAACTTCTGTACATTGTTGACTAGGTTTTTAGGTTACTCGATATTGTCACTCCCAAGTCCGTTTTTCTGTCTACACTCTCTAGTTGGGTGCCATTGATTGAATAGTTTGCTTTTTCATTTCGGTTTCCGATGTGTAATACTTTCCATTTATCTTTTTTGAAGCTCCGTCGAAGCTCAGAGAGAGAGAGAGAGAAGGAGAGATAGAGTGTGTGTGTGTGTGTGTGTGTGAGAGAGAGAGGGAGAGATAGTGTGTGTGTGTGTGTGTGAGACAGAGAGGGAGAGATAGAGTGTGTGTGTGTGTGTGTGTGTGAGAGAGAGAGGGAGATAGAGAGAAATGTCCATCCTTCTTGAGTTATTGGCTGGTATTTTTACTTGCTTCCATTGTTCTGGGCTAAAAGGATTAATCCGATGATGATATTTTCTTATATATGACGATTCAATTCGTATAAGGGGGTAGGGTGTACTTATTTGTTTATTTATGTATTTATTTATTATAATTTAAGTTACTCACTAGACCTCCTCGGGGAGATTGTAGGCACCAATCGAGCAGGGCTAGACGCAGGAGAGGTTATAGGTATTTTTTTTTTTTTTTTTTTTTTTTCTATGTGATTGAGGGAGGCAAAAGGCATAACTGCCTATAGCGAGTGCCTCCCCCATAGTTGAAAGAGTGACAGGGCCAAAATCAAGGGACGTTCGAGCCAAAATGCCTGGACACACGGAGTTTGAAGCAATTTAAGTCATAGGAAGAGGGAAAGACTGATTCTGGGAGAGAGTTCCAGAGCTCAGCTGTTGAGTAGAAGAAAGTTTGAGAGTAACGTTTCACTCTTGGGTTGGAGAGTTGCACAGAGTAGGGGTGGGATTGAGTTGCAAGACGGGTACCACGTGCCCTACGTAAAGGAGGTGGTATGCACTGGGATAGCTCTGAGGAACACTGATTATTATAGTAGCGATAGAATAGCGAGAGAGATGCAACATTGCGGCGGAGAGAGAGAGATTGCAGAGAGTTGGTGAGTGGACGGGAGTTAATGATACGAAAGGCCTTCCTTTCAACTTTGTCTAGGAGAGCGGTGTGAGAGGAACCTCCCAACACATGTGAACAATACTCAATACAATTTGATAAGGAGTCCCTGGAACTACTGTTTCATTTGCTTTGCCTCTCTTACTGATTTCCTTTGTGCCTCACTTACACTGAGAGTAATCCAGCTAGCTCTCACAAACACCTCCTCTTCCTATCCACTTCACTACACTAAACATGCACGCCCTACTTCATTCTTCCACATCAAAATAAAACAAATAACAAAATAACATGATAAACATACGCCCAGCCTCGGAGTCCCCTGGACACGGCCTGTCACTCTTACTATCAACTTTTGTAACATTCGCGGTCTTTCCTATAATTTTCACTCTGTAGTTTTTTTTTTTTTTTTTTTTTTCTATATTCCAACTTACTTCCTCTCGGGCATAGGCTAAGAGCCTTAACATTCACCGCTTTACAATGAACAGTGAAGCCCGTGAGGTCTTGTTCCAGTCTAGGGAGTGAGACATGTGAAGCACGTAGAGTACAACGAGCACCTGCCATCGTGCCATCACATGAGGCACGGTGCTCACTCATGGCCCGAAACGACCCCATCTCTGAAGCCATCTCGTTCCCGTGCTTCACTGTCTCACCCCCTACACTCGGACTCTCACACTTACACACACAACGCCACCTGTTGAGCAGATAACTCACCAGGCATTGCACCCCTATAGCATATTTTGAATATGGGAATATTCATACAGTGCTATTTAATCAGGGAACAATGAGGGTATTTTATTGACGTTTCGGTGGGCTTGTGGTAATGCACTGATACTAGGTACAGCACAAATTCCATCCCAATAATATCTTCCCATTGATACATCGGGATTTGAACCCGGGACCTTTGGATTACCAGGCCAGTGGCAAGACCACTCCACCACACCTCCCCTGCACCATATCTCCTGCTACATACCTGATCTTCTTTTCCTCACTGAAACGCAGGTGTCTGAAGCAACTGCCAACAGCCCCTTCTCTGTATCCTTCTACTTTCTCTATCCTAGTTTCAAAGCCAAAGGCTGATGTTGTGCATACGTGCACAACAAGCTCACTTTCTTGTGTTCCCAATTTCGACTCATCTGAAATTTCAACTTTATGACTCAAACTATCCTATCATTCTCTGGCACTTTGAGGAGTTCGGATCGGGGGACAAACCGAAGGGGGGCCCCCCCCCCCCCCAGGGGACTCCGAAGCTGGGAGTATTGACCTCATCATCTTTTTTTTTTCTTTTGCAAAGGGAGTGTAGTGTGTAAGGTGTTTATAGTATAATGTATTCATAGCAGGAGAAGGTGTTTTGGAGGGCAGGCTGGGGTTGCCTTCAATATTGATGAGGCACAGAAAGGATCAGCTAGGGAAGCCAGGTGATTAAACAAGAGTTCCAGCTGTCCTTGTCAACCACCTAGAACTCCCCCGGAGTACCACCATATATATATATATATATATATATATATATATATATACATACTGGTATATACATAGATATCTATATATATATATATATATCTATATAATAATCGTAAAAAGTTAAAATTTGACCTTGTCCTTTGACTTTCACCTTTGAGTTATATATTGTACTAGCATGGGTACCCGGCGTTGCCTGGGTTTAAATTCTACTACCATAATCACCATCATCAATCACTACTACCACAATCATCACAATACTACTACTACCATAATCACCGGCCTCGACCTCCCTGTGCCTCATTAAACGGCGACCTTGATTTCGGCCGCTAAATGACCTCCGATTTTGGATCTGACCTCATCCGTACCACCATTTTGGGGGGCTGCGAACAACTGTCGTTCCATTCACCTTTTCGATCGGAGGCCTCCTTCTGCCCCAAACGGCCATTTTTTTCATTTTTTGTTCTTTTCAATTTCGGCGTCGAAAAGACCTCCGATCGTGGCCTCACCCCCTCTATGACCTGACCCAGGTCAATTGACACCCACATGCAAAGTTTCAGCTCCCCAGGTCCAAAACTGTGGCCGCCTATTAAGAACACACACACACACACACACAGACAATCAAAAATATTATATAGATAGTTTTGTGTTATGTCTTTACCTTTGTGTACACTTTCAGGATATATCTATTATGCTTGGAGAGACTTTATAGGTCAGTTTAGGAGAAATTGAGATTAATCTATTTTTGACCGTTTTCCTTGCCTTTGACCTTGAAATTTGAAATAATATTATATATATGGTATTTGTTTTATAAAATATCAATATAACAACATATAAGAGAAAGATAAGAATGGGAGAATGCTAGCCGAGAAGCAAGAGAGAGTCGGAAGATGGAGGGAGTACTTCAATGAGTTGCTAAATGTAAGGAATGAAGAGCCAGCAAACATAGTTGGATATGGTATGGGAGGGAGAAGAGGAGAAGTAGTGGAGGAGGAGGTGGGGATCAGGAGGTCAGAAGTGTGGGAAGCTATGAAAAGACTGATGTTGGGGAAAGCACCAGGAACAGATGGAGTGTGTGGGGAAATGTTGAGGTATGGTGGTGAGATAGTGATCGAATGGGTATGGAAAATGTGCAAACTAGCGTGGGAGAAGGGGAATGCACTCAATGACTGGAAGACTGGCATAATAGTCCCACTATATAAGGGCAAAAGGGAAAGAGGAGTGTGTGATAACCACCGAGGAATATGTCTTTTAAGCGTAGTAGGGAAGGTGTACAGTAGGGTAGTGATTGAGAGAGTGAGAGTGAGAACGGAGAAAATGGATAGGCGACGAGCAGGGAGGTTTTAGGAAGGGAAGAGGATGTGTAGATCAGATTTTTACCCTGAATTGTGTTGTGGAGAAATATCTGGAGAAGCAACAAAAGGTGTATGTTGACTTTATGGACATGGAGAAGGCCTATGACAGAGTGGATAGAGAAGGCATGTTGAAAGTACTTAGAATATACGGAGTAGATGGCAAGTTGCTGAAAGCAGTTAAGAGCATGTATGAGGGCAGTACGTGTGGAGAATAAGCAGAGCGAGCTTTTTGACCTGAGTGTTGGGTTGAAACAGGGGTGTGTGATGTCCCTGTGGTTGTTTACTGTATATATGAATGGAGTCATGAAAGAAATACTAGGAAGAGCAGTGGATGTTGGTGTATCGCTGAAAAGGGAGGGAAATGAGTGGAAGCTGCCTATACTGCTGTTTGCGGATGACACAGTTCTGATGAGCGATAATGAATGGGAGTTGCAGGGTCTGGTAAATGAGTGGAACAGTGTGCGAAAAACGAAATTTGAAGGTAAATGCGGGGAAAAGCAAGGTAATGGTTTTCGAAATGGGTGAAGTCACAGAGTGTGAGGTGAAGTTGAACGGTCAGGCTATGGAGATCAGCTCTTTTAAGTATCTGGGCAGTGTGTTGAGTAAAGATGGGACTGTGGATGAAGAAGTGCGGGAGATGGTGCAACAGGGGAAGAGGGTTGTAGGAACATTGAAAGCAGTAACAAGAAATAGGGTAGTCAGTATGGAAGTGAAGAAATCCTTGCATGACAGTGTGGTAATCCCGACACTAACTTACGGAAGCGAAGCATGGACGTTCGTGGAGAGACTCCGACCAAGAGTGAGAGCGGTGGAAATGAGCTACTTGAGAAGTGCGTGCGGAGTTACATGGAGGGATAGACAGACGAATGAGGAAGTAAGAAGGAGGTGTGGTGTGGAGGTAGATGTGCTGGAAAGTGTGAAAAGGAACAACTTGAGATGGTTCGGCCATATGGAACGTATGGGAAGCGAGGGAATGACTAAGAGGGTGTACGAGAGCGAGGTGGAAGGACAGAGAGGGAGAAGTAGACCAAAGAAGAGGTGGAAGGATGGAGTGAGAAAGTATATGAATGAAGGTGGTGCTGGTTGGGAGGAGGGGCATTGACTGACTGGGGACAGAGGTGCTTGGGGGTGGTTCGTGCGTGGCCACCCCTTCGGGGATCATGGCGTCAGGCAATAGATAGATAGAAGAACTATATTGGTGAAATTCAAATTATTTCTAACACCAATTATAATAACTGAACTTTGACCTTAACCTGTGACCTTGACCTTTAGGAGAGGAAAAGAAAGTTGCATGCCAATTGCATTGGAAATTCACGTTTCGATGTATATTTTTATGAATTTTGTTATTAGTTTTGGAGAAATTATAAAAATATTTGGAAGTTACCTTTGACCTTTATATTAATCTTTGTGGAATGTGTCTGATAATTTTCAATTATCATTTTGTTTACCAAGGTCAACCAATTCAGTGAATTTAGAGAAATTTGAATTAACCATACAAAACTTATATATTGACCATTAAATTTGACCTTGATCTATGACCTTGACCTTCTAGAATACTTTAATTTTATATTTGTTGACCTTTGTATGTGTTTTAGATACTTCTGCAACGTTTGGCAAAACTATATTAGTTTTGTTGTAATACTGTTAATATATCTGATTTTAACCTTTGACTTTGACCTTTGACCTTAACCTTAAGAATATTCAGTTGAAAGATGGTCAGTGTGTTTGTCATATATATTGTATATAAATAACATCTATTATTGTGATTATGGTGAAAATTGAATGAGTAGTTAAAAAGTTGAAAAATTACCATTATCTTTGACCTTTATGGCTGACCTTGACCTTTAAATGAGATCATTTCCTTTTTAGACTGGCATCTACACTAACAGTCTAAATTCATGTATATTAATTGTATATGTATGTAATATGTATGTACAGTACATACAAAGGCACATACCCCATTGCTGTGGGTGGCCGTCTCAAAACAGAATCCAAACGGAAACCATTAAAGTTCCAATTCTTAGGGTCCGCGACCACTTTCGCGTTCCCTCGCCCCTTTCTCTGTATCATTGAATAGGAGAATTGTACTATAAATAACCCTAAGAGGAGATATTAGACGGACAGACAGACAAACAGACGGACACGCTGAGTGACCTGAGTCCGGTATACGCTATACGCAGGTAATTTATACCACTCTGCTAATGCATAATTGATAACAATAACAATAATAACAATACAACAAAAAATACAACAAAATTCCACCCTTAACAGCCAATTGATGATAGGCTAGTAGTTCCTCTGTGTCATTATACCGGTGCCTTATATTAGCTAAGGTGGAGAAGTGCGCCTTAACCTCTCCGCGGCGCACAGGGGGTTTTCTACAGGGTAAGACTGTGCGCACCTATGATGATTTTGGGACCTATTGCCAATTTCGATAAAAAGTACATCATCGTGTAGGGAATGTTTGCGTGCATCGGCCCATATATATTTGACCCCCCAAAAAATGTCTGGGGGGGGGGTAGGGGAACGGTCCGTAGTTGAAAAATGTGGAGCGAATGGCACCGCGCGGCTAGATTGTCATCGAGCGGCGAGATTTCCCTGCCGAATATTTACGCGCGCAGGGGATAGAAGGAGGGGGTGGGTTACCGCGTATTATCATGTATATCTCCTTTTTCGAGCCCTTTTAGGCTATTTAGAGTATGTATACATGTGTAGGGCACCCATATAACAATGAATATGCCTCATAGTGACCAAAAATTGCAATATATAAGGGAATTATAAGAGAATATTTAGGCGGGAATGAAGATGTGTTGGAGGTTTGGCGGCAATTTATGAGCTGAGAGTGTGGTTTACGCCATACATATCACGTATATCTTGTACGTAGAGCACTGTCACGCTATAATACAGACTTGTACGTATGTATACGTGCCATATATCAAAATATATACCGCATATAAACCAATTCATGCGATATTTACGCACATTATCAATGAGTTTCTATGCGTGAACCAAGGTGTGAGTGAGTTGTGGTGGGAATGAAAGGGGGAGAGGGTGTGTTACGCCATAAATATCACGTCAATCTTGTATTTAGAGCACTCTCATGCTATAATAAAGACGTGTACATATGTAGGCGTCCCATATAACAAGGAATATACCGCATATAGCCCAATTGATGTGATATTTACGCAAATTGTGAATGTGTTTCTAGCAGACGGAAGCCTGAAAGGGGGGGTTGGGGGTGGGGGGGTGGGTGGGAGGGAGGCATGCAGGGGTGCAGTGAGTGAGTGAGTCGTGGAGAGATGGAAGTCAGGCAGATCTCTAGATAGATAACCAGCTTAGTGATAATTGTGGAGGCGCCCCAGGCGTATTGATGTTTGGTATTTTGACCCTTATGTCTACCAGATGGCTGGTGTTCGTTGCCATCAACAGGTCTACAATAACATGAGTCAGGAATGGAGAGAGAGAGAGAGAGAGAGAGAGAGAGAGAAACTGAGACATGCGTATGTCGTACATATAAATGGACTTCAGAATTGCATTTTTATGCAAGCAGACATTGCATTTTAGACACATGTGAAGTACCACAGAAACATGTAGGCCATTGACTGTAAATAAAGTACTATATTTATAGACCACCAGCGACGGTGCTGAGTCAACACAGGCAGATTGCCTGTTGTGATAGAGGGCTAAATATAGACTGGTGTCTCCTTACACCTGCGAAAGGGTAGATTGCCACCAGAGAAACGTTTACTTATTTATTTCGAAGTAATATGCAATCTAAATGTATATTCGAGACCTACTGCAATTATTTGTATGACAGTCATGACTATGTATAATCCAATATACGCGCGTAGGCGAGACATAAGAAAGCTGGTTGAGCAATTTTCGACACCCACACAGTTATTATTCATTTTTATTTACAATATTATACAATACAAATGTATTTGTGAAGAGTATTTTATCCATTATTGTATTTATACCAATTTTGTTCCCAGACAGAGCTGCTGTAGCTGGAGAATCAAGGAGCGGCAAGGGTCACCTCGTGACCGCCTGACCGTGTGAAAATGAGTGGAGTCACACTGAGAGGGGCAATTTTGCTGAGTGTTTGGGCAATTTTTGACAGAATAAAGTTATATAATTACTAATTCTTGACAGAGACAAACTATTATAAACCTTGGCATGATATAATTGATAATCCCATCAATTTACAAACGTAAATTGGTGGGATAATTCATTTTTTTTTGTATATTGTCATTTCGATTGTAGACACGAAGTTTTGAGTGATATTTGGTATGAGCTCCTGTGGCATGGTTGGTAAGGTCGCGGACTGGAAAACTCAAAGTGTCGTAGGGTAGTGGGATCGAATCCAGGAGGGGGTTATGGGGAAGGTTTTTTATTGTCTAGAACATTTTTATAAATTTTTTTTTTTACAAGATCATGCCATTGTATTCAAACAATATGAAATATTCATAGAATATATCATATTGTAAGAATACAATGACATGACCTTGTTTTCTTTTTTTCTTTTTTTATTGTTTTATTTTATTATCATAGTAGGTTTGACATGATTTATTGAAACATATTTATTTTTGTACAATTCATTTGAGGTAAGAAAATAATTATATACACATTACTTAGGCTAATAACAAACATATATATTGATATACTAAAAAAATAAGGCATATTACATGTAAATCTTTGAAACTTATAAACTAAATAATGAAACATACAATTATATAATGTAAAAGCTATATCACAGGGACATCTTTGGAACTTATACATTATATAATATATATGTTACATTATGAGGTAGCGTGATCAATTAGGTCAGGTCAGGTAAGGTAGGGCGCGAGTCCAGGGCAGGGCAGGGCAGGAGGCGAGTCCAGGGCAGGGCACGGGGCGAGTCCAGGGCAGGGCAGGGCAGGGGCCGACACTCAGTAGTTCTTGAAGGTGTGGTAGTCCCTGAAGCAGTCACCCAGGCAGAGTGCAACTTTGCACTCGGCGCACATTGAGGTGACTCTTTTGGTTACATGGGGTTTCCTCACACTGGAGCTGCAGACGGTGCACTGCCCCTGCCTGTGACGAGTGCCAATCAGCTCGGTGTTGGTTGTGTAGTGTCTTTCGACACCCAGCTGGATGCGGTCAGGAACGTGATCCCCACGCCATGCCGTACGTCTGTGAGTGGTGGTGCCATACTTCTCCAGGAGTTGGTAGGAGACGTTGTACACGAACTCCCGGAATTTCAGCTTCTGGTTTGGGGCCATATCCTTCTTCACCAACCACAAGTTGTAGGCGTTCAGCATCGTTATGTCAACTAGGTGGAGGAAGAGCTTGTGATACCACTTCACAGTCTTCCTCAGACACTCACACCTGACAGCTGACAGTCAGACTTGTCCACCAGGCGCATGTTTTTGGTGTAGTCCACTACCATGTCGGGCTTGTAGATTGTCTTCCTGGTTCGGTAGTGGATTTTGCCAGAATCCACCTGGGCACCTGTGTGGACGGTGGAAAGCAGGTGGACGTCTCGCTTATCCTTCCACTTCAGGGCTATCAGTTTCCCACACTTCTCGAGCTGCTTGTATTTCTGCCCCTTTCGTCGCCTTCTTCGCACATGCCTCTCGCGGTGTTCCTGGGCCAGGTCGTCTTCTGAAGGTGTGTCACTGGAGGAGGCATCTGTGAGAGGAATGACATCACCTGTGAACTTGGCATAAACTTTCTTGTCTTTCTGACAGTCCCACATGACCCCGTTTGGTTGTCATAAAGAAACTGGCAGAGAGCAGGAGAAGTATACCAGTTGTCAGTGTAGATGATGTGGCCTTTGCCCAGGTAAGGTGCCAACATTTTCCTGACGATGGCACCTGACATGCCCATGGGGTCATTGGCAGCGGCTTCAGTTACGTCAATGTCAGTTCCTGTATACACGATCATGTCAAGCACTATTCCAGTTTCACAGTCGCACAACACGAAGAGCTTGATTCCGAACCTATGCCTCTTCAAGGGGATATACTGCTTGAAAACAAGACGTCCTTTGAAGAGCACGAGCGACTCATCAATCACCAAATTGAGGAAGGGGTAAAAGTATTTCCTATACCTCTCCAACAACATGGTGAACACATCCCGAACTTTCCATATCCTGTCAATCCTGTTAGGATTTTCGTTGTCTGCAAAGTGCATAAATCTTAGCAGCAACAAAAATCTGTCACGAGTCATGAACTTATTGAAAGTTGGGGTGGCGATGAGAGGGTCGTGCTTCCAGTAGTGTTGCAACACATGCTTCTTGATCAGAGGCATGAGGAACAACAAGGCAAAGAACGTCAGAAATTCTGCCACAGTCGTATCCACCCAGCCTCGTATTCTCGCTTTTGGAGAAAGGACGTCCAATCTGCCAAACACCCACCTGTAGTAGGCGTTTGTTTGGGCAACGATGTACGTCATTACCTCCATGTCGAAAAAAGCGAGGAAGAAGTCGCTTTCGTTCGCTTGATCATCACAGGGCCAGTCGTCAGTTGTTCCTGACGTCCCAGGATTGAACTGGGGCACGTCAGGTACAAAATTGACCCCGTCAGACCAATCGAACGAAGGCATGCCAGGGATCGGAATGTCGTCTGCGTCTGCTTCTGCGTCTGAAATATCGCTTCCATGGTCGCGATACAGCACTTCATCATCATTACCTACCCCTTCACTTGACAGACGATGCCCTTCCTCGTTTTCGTCACCGACGTCGGACTCACTCCCACTGTCCACTCCCAAATCCCCCCACCCTTGGTCCCGTGCTAGGGCTTCGTCGTCGAAACCCGGGCTGCCAATGTCCTGCGAATCACCATCAAACAGCAGGGCGGCATACTTTGATGGTGTAAGAGTTTTCCGGGTCACTTTGGCACGTGCGGGAGTCTTATGGACAGGGACAGCAGAGGTGGTGGCAGGGGCGGCGGCAGGGGCGGCGGCGGCGGCAGGGGCGGCGGCGGCAGGGGCAGCAGTGGTGCGTGGCCTTGATGGCAAGATGATGGTGGTTCCTGTCGCCCTTCTCTCTGTTCCTTGGGCAGGGGCGGCATGGGCGGCAGGGGCAAAAGGGGCAGCAGGGCCGGCAGGGACACCAGGGCCAGCAGTCGCTTTCCCAGTCGCTTTCCCACTCCCTTTCCCCTTCCCCTTCCCTGTTCCTTGGGCAGGGGCGGCAGGGGCGGCAGGGGCGGCAGGGGCAGCAGGCAGGGCAGCAGGGCAGGCAGGGACACCAGGGCCAGCAGTCGATTTCCCAGTCGCTTTCCCTCTCCCTTTCCCCTTCCCCTTCCCTGTTCCTTGGGCAGGGGCGGCAGGGGCGGCAGGGGCAGCAGGGGCGGCAGGGGCAGCAGGGGCGGCAGGGGCAGCCGGGTCCAGGGGCGGCTGGTGGTGTTGGTGGTGGTAGGGGCACTGTGGCTGGCGTACGGGTTCTTTTCCCTACGCCCGTGCCTTTCATTTTTCCTGCCCCCGCAGGTAATGCAGACCTAGGGCGGCCTCCTGCGTCGCTGGTACCGGTGGCAGGGGTGGCAGTGGGGGCAGTGGTGGGGGGAGTGGTTGTTGCAGTGGCCTGGGTCGTGGTGGGAGTGTGCCCAAAGACCAATGTCCTCTGTGGCATTGCCCTGCTTGCACGTGGTTTACGTGCTTTTGGTGCTGGTGATTCGTCCTCTGAGCTGTAGGGCGTGTCGTACTGGTAGCTAGGGTCTTTGGCAGCCACCCTCTGCCTTCCACGGCGGCTAACACCACCAGAAGGAGGGCTGGTTGTGTCATCAGGGAGCGAGCGTGAGGGACGTGTAGGCTCCATGACTAGTGCGTGGTTACTGGCGCGGTGGTGCTTGCACGAGTGCGGGGCGAGCGTTTGGCGGGGTGGTATCGAGAGTTGACATGTAGTACTATACCCACACCAATTTTCAGCCGCCTGGCTATAAATGCGCGGTTTTGGTACGTGTTCAAAGTCTCTGCTCTTAAGAGTCTCCCCGCAGTGCGCCGGGGGAACTCTTAAGAGTCTCCCCGCAGCTCCCGGGTTAAACCAACAACAAACGACTTTATAATAATAATAATAATGACAATAATAATAATAATAATAATGACAATAATAACAACATAACACAACAATCAATTTTACCCTTAACATTCAATATAATCTATTTTTATTAATTTCACTTCAACACCAAACACCTCCCAATGAAATTAACGAAAGCAAGCATGTGATCCACCGGGATTCGAACCTGGGTTACCACATACAGATAATAATAATAGGCTACAAAACAAAAAAAATAGCCTAGTACTGTAGTTGGTCAGTGTCATTTTACCGGCGCCTTATATTAGCTAAGGCGGAGAAGTGCGCCGTAAACCAACAACCAACGACCTGGTTTATGGCGCCCTCTGTCTCACATTACCACCATTACACTACTACTACTACTACTGTGTTAGTGTGGGAGAGAGTGTGGGGGGGGGGGGATTACGGCGGTGTGTGTGGGTGTGCATGAGAGTGTGTGTGTGGGGAGGGGGGATTACGGCAGCGTGTGTGGGTGTGAGAGAGAGAGTGTGTGTTTGGGGGGGGGGGGGGGGATTACGGCGGCGTGAATGGGTGTAAGAGTGAGACAATGCGTGTGTGTTTTTGTGTAGGGGAGATCACGATGGTGTGTGTGTGTCTGTGCGTGTGTGTGTCTAAGCGTATGTGTGTGAGAGAGAGAGAGAAAGTATGGGGGGGGGGGAGGAATTTGAGGTGGTGTGTGTGTGTGAGAGAGCGAGAGAGAGTGTATGTATGTGTGTGTGGGAGATTATGGTGATGCGCGTGTGTGTGAGAGAAAGTGTGTGTGTGTGTGTGTGTGGAGAGAAAGAGAGAGAACTATTACCATGATAACCATAAAGCTGGTATAATGTAGAACAGACACACATTACCACGCCAGACAATACCTAGATGAGAGAGAGAAAAAGAGAGAGAGCGCAAAGGAGTACAAAGGAAGTCAAGCTACAACAGATCTAGCGACCTCTCAAGGTTGTTTGCCCATTAAATCACTGCTGTTCAAAGTGTCCAACCGCGGTTCAGAGTGGGTAAGGGACAATTGGAAAGGGAAGCACTTCCTTAAGACCAATGTGCTAGGTAGGGTTAGGAGATGTTACTAGGGAACAATTTGGGTTAATAACATAACACGATGTATCTGAGAAAAAGGTAATTAATTTACATATGCAATCAGTCGCGGGTTTAAGGCGAGGTACTTGTCTAGGCGATGTTTAAAGGAATCAACGGTGCTTCAGTCCATAACATCTTGAGGAAGCCCATTCCACAAGTTCACAACTCAATTTAGGGGAGGTGTGGTGGAGTGGTCATGCCACTGGATTGGTAATCCAATGGACCCGGGTTCAAATCCCGATATGTCAATGGGAAGATATTATTGGGATTGAATTTGTGCTGTACCTAGTATGAGTGCATTACCACAAAGCCCACCGAAATGCCAAAAAAATACCCTCATTGTCCCCTGATTAAAAAACACTGTATGAATATTCCCATATTCAAAATATGTTACAGGGGGACAATGCCTAGTGAGTTCACTGCTCAATAGGTGGCGTTCTGAGAGTGAGGGTCTGAGTCTGGAGGGTGAGACGGTGAAGCACTTGGGCGAAGCAAACCCCCACCCCCCCCCACCCGGCGCTTCAGAGATGGAGCTTCTTCGAGCCATGGGTGGTTGCCTCACATGTC